>MU187887.1:58855-69273 GCA_016904865.1 Pissodes strobi | reverse complement strand
TTATTATTCAGATAAGGTGCAATTTTGAAGTCGAACAGCTCAAAAACAACCGCTGCAAGTATAGACATATTATACATTTTTGAAGAGAGAATAATGAGATCTAAATATTCAAAAATATATCGGGCGTTTAGTACTCCACTCGTTTCTGACTCATCCTGTATATTCAAAATTATTTTTTCTAGAAGTTTCCGGAAATCCATACAACTTTTGTATTTAATATTTTTTTCTATCTGCAAAAATAAACCCTGTATAAGGTGGCGAAATATAAACGATAACCCTGTACAGGGTTATCCAACGAGAACTAGACAAGGCGGTTTTTTGACTTTCCCTGTACTTTTATAAAAAAAAAAATTGAAATAGCCATCTTATGTAATCTTCTCTTGCGAATTGGGATATATTCAGCAAAAAACAATTGAACATCAAATAAAAATTTATATGAGAAATCGGACATGCACATTAAAAATATGGCATCTCATTTAAAAAAATATCAAAGCGACCCATAGCAATTTTATTTGATGTTCAATTGTTTTTTGCTGAACATATTCGAATTCGCGGGAGAAAATTACATAAGATGGCTATTTCAGTTTTTTTTTTATAAAATTACAGGGTTATTCATTTTAAAGTAAAAATAATCTTTTTTCTTAACTTCCCTGTATTTTTGTAAAAAACGAAAATAGTCATTTGAGGTATTTTTTTCCGTTGAATTCAAAAATCTCACCAAAAAACATTTGAATTAAAAACAAAAGACTTACAGCGTGGTTGTCATGTTTTGTAAATGGAATACCCTATTTTTTATACCAATGGAAAGAGCTGATTACAAGGAATTCACTGATATAGGGGTTGCTGGGTGTATTTCCAGCGGTCTTCTTACAATTGATTAAAAACAGTCCATTAAGAACATCATTTCTAAAGGACAGTTTTACCTGAAAAATCTAGATAGGTATCATAGGTGTTTATTTGTCAAAGTCAAACATTTTACTTTTGCATGTATTATATTTGCAAAGTTTTATAATGAGGTTTTCATCAGAGGAGCGGATTCAAATTATAACTTTATTTTACAAAAGTGGAGAAAATGCCAGTGAAACTCGACGAAAATACATTGCAAATTTCCACCGAAATATATCGGTGAAAACAATTTAAAATCTTAAAACCTTATTTGACGAAAGAAAATCGTTACATATTAGAAAAAGGACTAAAGTAAGGAAAAGGAACCGGGATCGCGCTATTCTAAATTATTTATTTTACCCGGAATCCCATGAATTCGATTCCTGATGCAGTCCGAGACTTACGGTATGGTCCTGCAAGAAAAAGAGTAACCTTTGCGACTATTCAGAGTGCAGCATTTAACACTTGAACAAAAGCAACTGCGCTTCCAATTTGTTTCTCAAATTTTTTTATCCGATCGGACGAAAATCTATACCTTTCCGATGTGTTTTCTCATCGCAAAAGTCACGATTCCAGTATATTGTATTCGTTGCTTGGCAACATGCAATAACTGTACGTACAACATTTTCGTCCTAGGCCGGGAATATAAAATTTCTATCATATTTAAACACCTTGTTTGTCAGAAATGACATTTATCAAAAGCAAGATTTAGCTGTGGTTTCCCTAGTTACGTAATAAACTCCAAGCTCGCTCGATTCAAAACTTGATATTATGTTGAGTTTCAATTTAAAACACCGCTTAGAGTAACATTTGGCTCTATTTTTATAAATACGCATTATAATTATTCCGATCGGATAAAAAATAGTATGTGCAACTCGTAGGAAAAGCACATTCCTGGACTATTGTGTTGCTGGCCTCGGCTACGCCTCGTCCAGCAATTACCACAATCGTCCAGGAATGTTTTGCTTTTCCTCCTAGTTACACAATACACTATAATCCGAGAACAAGATAATGATCCTGCACTATTTCAAAGAATTCTTTGGACGGATGAAGCCACGTTTACTACATCGGGCATGTTTAACCGACACAATACGCATTATTGGGCAGCAGAAAATCCCAGGAAATTTCAAGCTATTAAATACCAAGGAAGGTCTTCTCTTAATGTCTGGTGTGGTATATTTATCAACAGAATTGTCGGGCCAATATTCTACGAAGGATCCTTAACTGGCGGAAGATATCTCGATCTTCTTGAAAACGATATTGAGAACATTTTAGAAGAATTGCCACTTGAAACTTATCGCAATATAATTTGGCAACAAGATGGGGCGCCGCGCCGCCTCATGCTGCTCGCCAAGTTTTGCAATTTCTTAACCAACGTTACAATGAGTGGAGTAGATCGGACGTTATGGAACTATTAGATGACCCCCTATAAGCCCCGATATTACAATTTTGGACACCTTTCTATGGGGCACTTGAAGAATGTTGTTTACGAAAACAGGAATGCAAACACGGAAGAAATTAGACGAGTTTAGAAAGGTTAAGGGGTGGATACCGATCATGTTTCGAAAATAATGGAGGCCATATAGAACATTTAGATTATTAACATTATTTTTATCGTATTCAAATAGTTAGTATCTGTTGTTACTATTACGTTTTACTTTGGATTTTATGTTATTAATTAATAATTAAGGTTTTAAGATGTTGTTTTTTGATGTTTGACTTTGACAAATAAACACCTATGATACCTATCTAGCTTTTTCAAAATGGCGGCGTAGAGGGCATTTATTCCAAATTCAATATGGCGGCATTTTGACATTACCAATTGATTTTTTGTCAAAATTTCCGTTAATATTGGAGACAAGATACGTTTTCTTGCAGATTTTTCTCACTGTTGGATATTCTAAATAATTGTTATAAAATTGAAGCATTTTTAGTATTTCCTTAAAATGTCAAAATTTATGTAAATTTTTCTCGAAATTTTGAATAGAACCCTATACATATTTTTAAACATTTAGATAGAGCTCGAAATTCCCTTTTGAACGATGTATCACAAGTCGCCATTCTATTTAAAGATGGCGTTGTAGAGGGCATAATTCAATATGGCGTCGAGCCGCCATATTGAATTATGCCCTCTACAATGCCGTCTTTAAAAAGAATGGCCACTTGTGATACATCGTTCAAAAGAGAATTTCGAGCTCTATCCAAATGTGTTAAAATATGTACAGGGTTCTATTCAAAATTTCGGGAAAAATTTACATAAAATTTGACGTTTTAAGGAAAAACTAAAAATGATTCAATTTTATAACAATTATCTAGAATTTCCAACAGTGAGAAAAATCTGCATGAAAACCTATCTTGTCTTCTATATCAACGGACAGTTTGCAAAAAATCCAATAGTGATGTCAAAATGCCGCCATATTGAATTTGGGATAAAGGCCCTCTACGCCATCATTTTGAAAAAAAATGGCAACTTGTAATATATGGTTAAAAAGATAATTTCAATCTCTATTCATATATGTAAAAATATATGCAGGGTTTTATTTGAAATTCTTGCGTCATGCTTACTTCCGGTCAAACCGGAAGTGATATTCATTTGTTTTTTAGTGGAAAATCTGAATTTTCATGAACCATACCTTCAACCAAAATTTCAAATTTCTCCTTAAAAAAACATTTCTTGATTGTTAAACGATTTCGTTGACACCCGGTGGTTTGTAAAAAGAATGAAAATTCCAACCGACATTTGATATTTCGGAGGTAAGTGACGCCATGACTTGTTATTGCTTATCAGTGGTGTAGTTGGCATTCGCGTCTACCTACACCAATTTTGTCAAAGTTGTTTTTTTTTATTTTGGGCATTGCCTTGGGGCAGTTTTGTTTGGTTGCGCGCCCCGAGCGAGCGGAGGGCTATGCGTGAAGTAAAATTTTAGCACACTGGGTTGCTGCCAAATGCGCAGGGCCTAAAGTTTAAAATCGGTTAAAAATAAAAATTTTACAAGGGTTGATAGTCCTTAAGCAGGACACACTGTATACAATAAATAAATTTAAATCATAAAAAAGTTTTATAACCGCATATGATCGTTCTTAAAAAGTTAGAATCGGAAAATACAATCTGTTTTTCTATATTTAAAACCGCTGCCGAGATATTCGGCTTTAAAGTTGTTGTTTTTTCGTTTTTCAGACGTCAATAAATAGAAAACAGTTGAAAATCGGTATGGATATTCGACAAAATTTTGATTTAAAATCCTTCGACATCTTTCGATAAACCTAAAAACGTAAAAATGGCCCATTTACAATTCTGAAGTTGGTGCCCGTAAAGCACTTTTGAGACACAGAGTACAATAAATCTTAAATAATTTAAAAAATTAATCAATACCAAGGAAATTTTGTATTTTTCTCTTTTTTTTGAAACTCTTCTAGTTTTCGTTTCCCATATAATATATACTTAGTGGTGCTACCAATTTCCTCTCTAAAATATAACCATCATCGTCTAAAGATATTTAGTATTAGATTCGATATTAGAATATCTTTAGAGGGTGATATAACGTTGATTTTTAAGAAAACGTTTTATGATGCGTGAAATATTTTTTTAATAATAAGATAAAAATATTATCTATCACTAAAAAATATAGAGTTAATTTAAAAACCTACAATTTATCATGCATGCACTTTAATGCACATCAATCGCATAATTAAAGTGGAAAGAATGCCTTTAAAACCGCACGCGACTGGTACATAAAATGAAATCAAACGACGAGCCACGTACAATTTATCTTGATAACATTTTGATTCGCTGTAACTTTTTTGTTTTTAAAGATATCAAGGTAAACAAAAAAACATAATGTAGGGTTGATGGCCAAGTTTTTTTCTAAGTTACAGATAAAACAAAACACTAACAATTTTCTGACATATAAGCCTACTTTATATTTTTTTAAATGGAACAACCTGTATATTATTACACTTTTGGACTTTCTAGAGAAATCTAAACACATTTCGTGTATAATATCCTTTACCTATCTTAAGCTGTTTACGAAATATTGATAGTTGAAAGTCAGGCATTTTGACAGGCTCTAAAATCTAAACCGCACGAGATCAAAGAAAACGGTTTGCACATTCCTATCTTGGGTTTTCATAAGCTATCGAACGATAGTAACTTTGAATTTAACCGGAGGTTTAAAAGTTCCTGTTAATTTTATCTGCAGGTTAAATTCGACGATACTGTCATTCGATAGTTTATGAAAACTTAAGATAGGAATGTGCGTTTTCTTTGATCTTGTGCGGTTTAGATTTTAGAGCCTGTCAAGGTGTCAAAATACCCGACTTTCAACTGTCAATATTTGGTAAACAGCTAAAGATAGGTATAGGATATTATACACAAAATGTGTTTAGCTTTTTCTAGAGAGTCCAAAAATGTAGTAATATACATGGTGTTCCATTTAAAAAAATATAAAGTAGGCTTATATGTCAGAAAATTGCTAGTGTTTTGTTTTATATGTAACTTAGAAAAAAACTTGGCCACCAACCCTACATTTTGTTTTTTTGTTTACCTTGATATCTTTAAAAACAAAAAAGTTACAGCGAATCAAAATGTTATCAAGATAAATTGAACGCACGGTACAACGTTGCCATTTTTTCTAACTATCCTTTTCTATCTTATGCATCAACTGCCCACATATGTCTGATTGTAAACAAATGTGAATTAGAATGATATTACAGATGTTATATCTCCCCCTTCCTAGATCTGTTGAAGTTTGTAATCAAACTTAAAATGTTCACACCACTGAAACCAACCCTCGATTCACTTTCCGCGCCGCGACTAGGCGTCGTCGGTCTAACATTACGTCACTGAAATTATTTCTGATAATGTGGTATAGTATATAATCATATTACAAAATATGCGCCATATACAATCTAAGTAAGCTATGGTCTTCAGCAAAAACAGTAAAAAAATGGATATATAAAACAATAACAAGAAATTCGTTTTATTTTACACATTTTTGAAATGTTTTTATCTTCAATTGACTGTGGAGCATACTTGTGATCAAAGCGTTAAATAGTTCGCTATAAAAATATCATTTTTATATTTCAAGATATGTGTATATGTAATATGGCTTTTTATTTATGCGTACTGTAATTTAATGATTGCAATGTAAAATAGAGGCGATGCGAATAACGAATTATAATCACGTAAAAAGCCCACATTAAACCACACCACACAATTTTTTTTTTTAGAGCATTAAATGTATTTATCCCACAAAGTGCTATTTCATTAAAAAAAAGTCGAAAAATAGGTAAGCAAATTGTAATAGTCATGGGTTCTTACAAAACTTTATAAATTTAATGGAATAACTCATGCTTCCATGAATACAAATAAAATGTAAATAATACGAATATTACAAATATAATAAGTAAAACACCGTACTTTCACCTAAGAACAACAATTAATAATTGTTTAAGGTATAATATACGTCTGACAGTACCATAACTGATTGAAAATTGTACAATATTTCATACAAATTTCAAGTCATTCTCATGAACAAGTTAGGTTTTTACAAAACCTAAAATTCTACAGAATAAAATTTTGGCTCGAATCATATTACAAAATGTCTACAGTTTA
The DNA here is from genome assembly GCA_016904865.1 of Pissodes strobi. Taxonomy (NCBI): domain Eukaryota; kingdom Metazoa; phylum Arthropoda; class Insecta; order Coleoptera; family Curculionidae; genus Pissodes; species Pissodes strobi. The sequence continues at coordinate 62,774 of MU187887.1, read as the reverse complement.
ATTAATGCTTATTTATTTTTATCTATTGAAGTGATATGTTCGTTGTATTATATGAAGTAAGCAAACAAATCTAGAAAAAAGTAGATACCATTTTCAAACTGTTCTGCATATACCCGTACGCATATCTTAAATATTACTATATTTCGCTTCGGTGCAGTCCAAAAAAAACTTAACTACTCATTTGCTAATCATACTCATCATTGGCACAATTATTTTCAAATTGCGGCCTCTAGAGAAAATCATAACACGTATTCTTGCAATAAGTGAGGTTAAAGACGATTTCGCAAAGAGCTCTTTACAGCACGCAAATAAGCACTAATTAAATCTTACCGCAAATATTGCTTTATAGGTTTTTTTTAAATAAATTAGATAAATCAGCTGTCAGGGAACTCATTTGTCAAGTCTTTATTGCCTTCTCTGTTGCCTCGGAAGGCATTGTTCCTCACGCCAGATACACCTGGTCCGTCTAATCTTATAAGTCTTGAATGAAACCTTGGGTCGATTTCCGAAGTTTCTTCAGTATTATTTAATTTTCTGATAGATCCTAGTCTTATGTTTTCATTAGTCAAGTTTGACAATCTGTATGAAGAACCTACATTTTCCAACGATAAAGGCACAGCTGTCTGTTGCACCCTGGGAGTAATAAGTGGCTGCGGAATATCATGTATTATTGAATGACCTAGGCTTGAATTTAACAGGATACCACCATCAAGTCCTTGCATACCATTGTCAGATACCACATGTGGTGGTAGAACGAATCCCCCTTCGGTAGCTACTGGATGTCTAATAGATAAAGGATGTCCCTGTGGAGTCAAAAGACATGGAAGATTGTACCCAGTTGTTTGGTCAATTTCAGGTAAAAATCTAGCTGGCAAGTTTAATCCTGTAGACAATGATATCCGCATTGCTGGTTGTGGGAGACAGTTTTCAAATGTTACTGGAACCATTACTGCTGGGCTTTGTTCATTATTCTCCACTATGTGTTGATAAATGTTGGGGCTGCCCACAACCGACATTATCTGTCCACTTTCTGGCAATATGTTTTGTTGTAAGCTATTATTTATTGAATGTTGAGTATTTTCTGCAATCGTTTGATTTGATACAGCATTTTCAAGGTCTGAATAACTAGTCAAAACAACTGGTCGAAGCGTAGCCGCTTGTGGCAGGGAAGGATCGATACTTTCGGAATCTGTAAGAGAAAGTCGGCGAAAGGTACAACTACTTTGGGAAACAAGATCAGGCCTTTGTCATTTAGAATTTGCTTGGAGGGCTTGATTGATTTGTTGCCAAAGGTCCTTTTTACACGATTTTGATCTGGAAAAAAAATAACAGGTCGAAGTTCAATTTAATATTGGCAAAACAAAATTATTATTAAATGTTATAATACAAATCCCATGAGCTGAATACAAGTTACTTGGAACTACTGAAAGCAGGTCAAATCGCAACCTTTATGCAATCAAAATGGGCATATGCCTAATAATAATACTAATACAAGTAACCTAAAAATGTTTTATTAACATATAAATATGCCTAAAAAGTATTGTGATGGTGTAGACTTGGTTACCGAAAATACGGCCATCCAATATAGCATTCTTATCAAAAGGTACATATATTTTGATATCAATGACATTCAAAGACATTTTTTTAAGATGTATTAGATACAAATCTATTTTTTGGTTTATAAAATGATACTTTCTTTATGTGTGTGTGCCACAGGCCACGAAAGGCTAAGGCCTATAATATACCCGTGACCTGATATATGGCTTAGACCGTCGACGTTGTCCAAGTATCGAAACATGCACACTTGGTACACTTTACGACACTTTTAGACAACGCTCTAATACCACAGCTTAGTACAATCAGCTAGGACACTCCGTTCGTGAGAATGGTTTGCGCCGATCCTTGCGCATGGCGCCATTATGGGGATGATCACGACACTAGCGTCGGTAGCGGTTATTTGTTCCTTAGACTTTGAAACAATTAAACATAGGCGTAGTTAAAAGTGTTGATACCGATTTCGTGTTTTTATAACTTGCGATATCATGAGTTTCCCAAAAAGGGGACACGTTTGTGCCGCTAAAGGTTGTTTTAATAAAAAATATAATTGTGATAGGAGCTTCGGAGGTAAGTATCTAATCATAACTACGATATATGTAATATTTTCACGGTTTAGTACAAAGCTGTGATATTTTGTTGGGTCCACATTTCATCTTGAATATTCTTATTGTACATTATGGGCATGTCTGTGCAAAGCAATGAATGTTTCGTCATATCATGCAATCATTCTTTATGTCATCAACTTACTTCGTAATTATATACTGGTAATAGTTATTTGTATTTTTAGAGCGCAAAGTAACGGATTACCGCCTGAGAAAGAGTGTTACTGTAATCTTTCGAAAACGGCAATCTTATTTTGCGCTCGAAAAACACACCTTGTATAACTCTTCTTAAATAAATTTTCTTTGTATTGTTCCATTATGTTTATTAATTTATTTTTCTTTCATGAATGCGATAATCGCTAATAATCAGCATAGCACCTAGCACCCGAGTTTAACCAATAGCCTGATAATACGGTACTGGAATTCGAAAATAAAATATCCTTAATACGGCGCTCGATTCTCTCCCCGGTGCGAGAGCGACAGCGCGAGTTTCGCGTATCTTGCATCTTTTTCTGTTCCGGGCCAATACTTCAAAGGTGCCGGCCGAGAGTCTTCCAGCTGATTGTTGTACTAAGCTGTGGTAATACTGCCACGGTCGTTATTGTAGAACTCCAATAACTACCACTTTTTTGACCCTCCGGCCGGGAATCGAACCCGGGTCTCTCGCGTGGTTTCATTAGGATACTGTGGCTAGCACAACAGCCAACAAGACACAAAACCTACTCGTAGGTCTTGATTTCGACCATGCCTTTGATCGGGTCGCTCACGATTTCCTTTGGCTTACAATGGCTAAATATAACTTTGATAATCAGATCATTAACAATCTAAAATCCCTATACAACGGAGCCTGTTCTATAGTACAGATAAACAAACAGCACAACCGTGAAATTCCCATTGAGAGGGGTGTACGACAGGGTTGTCCCCTATCTATGCTACTATTCGTTTTGGTCATCGAAACACTGATTTGTCTTTTTGAACACAATAATATACAGGTTTACGCTTATGCTGATGACATAACCCTAACTGTAAGCTCTCTCAACGAATTACAGTTAAGTAAAAGACAAATCTATGTATACTGTAAATACAGCGGTGCTGTTGTAAATCTAAATAAATGCAAAGCTATTGAGTTAGGACCAAGAATCAAACATATATTTAGAAATCGAGAATTTGACTGGTCTAAAATATCAGAAAAAATTAAGATTTTGGGGATATATTTTTATACTACAGTACACTGTATGATTAAAAACAACTGGTATAATAGAGTCAACAAGGTCCGTAATGTAATTATGGCAAACATTCACCGAGATCTAAGTCTTATACAAAGAGTTACCTTTATAAACATGTACGCTCTCTCGGGAATTTGGTTTTTGGCGCAGGTGTTGCCAATTCCGGTGGGAGTAGCTAAGAGACTTGCTTCTATGTGTGGATGGCTACTGTGGCGAAACAGCAGTTTAAAAGTTGCAAGGACAACATTAATTCGATCAAAGCGTGAAGGCGGACTGGCCTTAATCGATCCTTGGATGAAATAATGTAATGCTCTTTTGATCAAAAATACTTACTGTAACATTAAAAATGGTATAACCCTGTATGTAAACTTTTCACATATAACAAATCCCCCTAACCCCTATTTCTTCCCTTGTGACTTTCCTCACATAAGACGCTTCGTAAAAGAAGCAGCTTATTTACCTCAAGATTTTCTCCTAAAGGATAATTTAAAAACAAAAGATATTGTTACGGCTAGCCTAACAACCATCCGAACG
>MU187887.1:0-58845 GCA_016904865.1 Pissodes strobi | reverse complement strand
AGTTGAAAATAGCAAAGTTGTAATTCTGTTAAGAACCCACGGGAAAACGTAACAATATGTATTTAGTTATACTAAAACAACACAGGGAAACACCAAATATATTTAAAATAATTAATGACTTTATTTGTCAGAAACAAATCTGCCTAAATTTGAATAATAAGATCTTAGACCATGAGAAAAGAAGCTTGGTATATATGATAATTCACGATGCCTATCCGTTTAGTCTAAATCTTAAAAAGATAAATAAAGTGCCTTCTGATCTGTGCCAAGTTTGTGCAAAGAACAGAGATAATTTGCTTCATAGATTCCTATGTACATCACAAGTTAGATTAATCTCGGCACTCCTATTAAGAATAGTAAACACAATAACACAAATACAGAAAAAACTTTCAGACCTTATTAGCTTGAGTTTTAATATTACCTTGAAATTGATTGCCTTTGGCTCCACAAATGATTACGATTATTTTGAATTGGTACAGAGCCTCTTCGGCTCTCGCTCCAGGATGTAAACTGCACAAGTGCTAGTTTAGTGACTTAGGCCAGAGCCGAAGAGGCTCTATACCAATTCAAAATAAGCGTAATCATTTGTGGGCCAAAGGCAATCAATTTCAAGCTAAAAATGAATCCTCCACAACAATACAGAACATATTTACTTGAGTTTTAATGTCTCGGCAATAAATAAACACACCGGTGTACTATTTGTAGTAGTGGCAACCATACAATACATGTTAACTAAGAGTTCGTCTGCCACTTTAAACGATTACAAAGAGTCGATGATTCCACATATTGTTAAATTAAAAAAACTAGACCCGACCTTACATCTTTCTATAAGACAAGTAATAAAATAGATACCTATAATATGTTGTATGATATTTAGGCTTGTTATAGTGGATATTAGGAGTATAATACCGAATGTACGACAGACAATAGAGAACTAGAGTTAAGTTAAAAGGTATTTTATATATTGAAATAAAGTTTTATATATAAAAAAAATTAGGTATTTTTAATAATTCAAATTTGTTGAAATTTTAAAAGGGTTGTACTGAGAGAAATTATGACAAACTCACGTAAAAAAAAAAATTTTATTATGAACGAAAAACGAATGCTTACAAAAACCGGGCTTGCGAAAGACTAAATCTAGAGGCAAATATAATGTACCCAAAACACTTGAGTATACCATAACGCGAATATATAAATCAAACCTCTATCGCCTAGACATAAACAAATTCGGCAATTCGGCTTAGCAGTTGTCCGATATTAAGTATAGCTGACCAAAAACAAGTAAAACTATGTCCTACTTCTAGTGACCAAACCAATTCCAGAACGGAAAACTTCAAATTTAGGTCTGGCTAAAGGTTTTGTCATTATGTCTGCAATTTGCTTCTTACTAGATACATATGTGATATCAAATTCACCATTAACATATAATTCACGTACAAAATCGTACTTTACACCCATATGCTTTGTACGTGCAAGAAAAACAGGATTCTCAATCAGTTTAAGTGCGCTTTGATTGTCAATGGATAAAGTCGGTTTTACTACATCTACACCTAACTCACTTAAGATGCGTTTTAACCAAACTAAATATTTTGCCGCGATAGCCGCACTTACGTATTCCGCTTCCGTTGCGGATTGCGCACTACACTGTTGTTTCTTACTCAAGCAAATTACCGCAGCACCCCCGAATGTGCAAATAATACCCGCTATCGATTTTCGAGTTTTATTGTCATTCGCGAAATCCGCATCACAATACACTTCCAATTGTCCTCCAGTGTTGTACTGTAGTCCAACATCCCTCGTACCGTTGATGTACCGAAGAACTATTTCGCGATATGGAAAGGACTTTTCCATTTCTGGAGAATCTGGAAAACTCCATCTTGGCTCTATGGGGGTAGATACTGGTTTGGATTCAAGCATTCCATATTCCGTTAAAATTAGGGTGACGTAACATTTTTACGTAATAACTATGGAGCCATCATTGCCTTTTTGAAGTTCAAATTCAACAAAATTTCGAACAGTCATGGTCACTTTTGTTTCAAATTCATTCTGAATTTTGTTAAGCAAAAGATCAGATTCTTCTTCTTTACTTGACACTATCAGTCCGTCATCAACATACAATAGTATTATTAGCAGATGCCCGGCACTTGATCGGTGTATGTATAAACAAGAATCTGAAAAACTCTCGTTAAATCCAACATTTCGCAAAAAATCCGTAAACCTTCGATTCCCACATCTTGGTCCTTGCTTGAGCTCATAAAGGCTTTTCTGCAACTTACAGACTTGTGACGAACCATCCTCGAAACCGTTTGGTTGATGCATGTAAATATCTTCGTCAAGTTTTCCATATAAAAGGGCGGTGTTGATGTCAAATTGCCTTCAGTGTAGTTTTTGTCTGGCAGCAAGGCTTAGAACAACACGAACAGTACCAAAGCGAGCTACTTGACTAAAAGTTTCGTCGAAGTCCCTGCCGCTTTGCTCCGCACAACCTTTTATGACCAAGCGTGTCTTAAACCCTTTAATTTCTTCATTTTCATTGTATTTAATGCGATAAACCCACAGATTGGAAATAATTTTAGTGTTTTTTGGTTTATCCACTAAAACCCACGTTTCATTCTGCTGAAGAGAGTTCCATTTCCTCACACATGGCATTTAACCACATATCTGACTGCTTTGATGACATGACTTCTTCATACGTCATTGGTTCACTGTTGGTAATCCACGCAACCGGGATTACATACAAATTAGGAGGTTTTATTTCATTTCTAGGACGAAGTTGACGTCTTTCTTGAGACTCTTCTTCTGCCTGAGTTTCTATCTCTCTGGGTTTTTCTGGTGTTTCATCCTTTAAAGGTTTCTTATCATCTTGAGTTTGATCCACTTTACATCCAAGTTCAGTTGATTTATGCACCAGTTTTTCTTGTTTAAAGATGACGTCATGGCTAACACAAACATCATGAGTCTCTGGCACCCATATACGATATGCATCAATATCTTCAAGATACACAACCAGAAAACCTTTTAGAGCTTTCTTATCCAGCTTTCTGCACTTTTGTTGCGATACATGAACGAAACTCTCTCTCTCTCTCTCTCTCTCTGCTCGTTTCCTCAATCATGAGGGTCGTGACCTCTTTGGAATGCCTCTATTCCTCTTTCTATTGTCTCCTTCCATATTTCTCGATCTTCAGCCCGGTGAAACGGTACGTGAAGGGGTTGGTCTGTGATTTGCTTGATTTGATCAGACCATCTTATAGGCGATCGGCCTCTACTTCCCTTTCCCTGTACTTCTCCCATCACTATAAGCCTGTCTATATTGTCATCTCGTCTTCTAGCTACCTTTCCAAAGTATTGCAACACTTTCTTCATGCATAATGATGATAGTCTGGTGGTCACACTTAGCTCTGCCAGTATCGACTGATTAGTTCTCCTCGCGGTACAGGGGATTCGAGGCAATCTCGTGTAGCACCACATTTCAAAGGAATCAATATATTTTTGCGTTCTTTAGCTCGCAAACTTATTACTGACCTCAGATTCTGAGCCGTATGTCAAGATTGGAAAGACCAACGTTCGGACCAGATTCATTTGAGTGCTTTTGGTTATGTATGAGCTTTTCCATATTTTGGTAAGTCTCAGCATCGCATTCTTGGCCAAGGCTATTCTTCTTTTAACCTCCTCTACACATCCACCCATGCTGCTTATTACTGACCCCAGATATCTAAAGCTGTTTACCCTCTCAAGATTGTCAAGCAGGTGAGTCCTGTTTACGATGTTAGGCTTATCCACTATCATTAGTTTTGTTTTGGTTCTGTTTATTTTCAGACCAAACTTTCCACTCTCATGCTCTATTCTGTTTAAGAGAGCCGCCATTTTCTCCTCCGTTGCAGCAAATATGGTGGTGTCATCAGCATAGCGTAAGTTGCTTATTCGATCTCCCCCAACAAGAATACCACCTTCCCACTCATCTAGGGAGTTCCTCATTATAGCTTCACCATAGATGTTAAACAGTTTAGGTGATAAAACGCACCTCTGCCTCACACCTCTTTGTGGGTGGAAGTCTCGACTCATTATAACTTCTATTTTGACTACAGCGGTACTTTCCAAGTAAAGATTTTTGACTCAGTTGATCAAGTGATCTGGAGCACCCATTTGGTTGAGTCCTTCCCATAACCTATTCCAGTTGACAAAGTCGAAAGCCTTGTTGTAGTCTATAAAGCACATTACCATGGGGGGGACATTAAATTCGCGGCATTTTTTGATCATTTGTCTAATGTTAACAATTTGATTTCGGGTGCCTCTACCCTTCACGAAACCGGCCTGTTCTCTTGCAATTTCGTTGTCCACGTAGTGCCTCAGCCGATTATTTATAATATGTAGCAAAACTTTGCTTGTATGTGATAGCAGCGAGAGTGTGCGATAGTTATTACATTTTCGAGTAGATCCTTTCTTGTGCAGGGGGAATCATAATCGATGTTGTCCAGTCTTTGGGCCATATTCCGGTCTTCCATATCAAATTGCATATTGTGTGTATGATATTGACTCCCTCGTCGCCTAATTCCTTAAAAATTTTCCCTGTGATTCCATCAAAACCTGTCGCCTTATTATTTTTTAGTTTCCTAATGGCTTCTTCTACTTCCCTTTTAAATATCTCAGGTTCTTTCTCCATGTTATTGGTTTGCAGTTGTATGTCGTTTATTTGTTCGTCACAATATAACTCCTCGCAATATTCTCTCCATCTCTCCGTTATTTGCTTTCTGTCCAAAACGAAACAATCGGTACCAAATACTTTAAAGTTCTTTATCTTTGATGTTTAATTAAACCATAACTCAGACGGGCTTTTACTTTTGTCCTTCGATGGTCCAGTTCTGTTGAATACATAAGCTGCTGTAACAAAAGCTTCTTTCTTCTTGCTTGAAGAACCACCTTTCATTGAGCAGTCTTTTAGCAGATGTTGTTTTGAACCGCACGAAAAACAACCTGGACAGTCTTTAAACGTATGATTCATTTTCCGACATAGCGAACAACGCGACACAAACTTCTCTGATGGAGGAGGCTTCCCGAAGTTTTTCTTTTCATTTTTCTTCAGTTCAGCTTAGACACTAACGCAACTTTAGTTTCTTCATCACTCTCTTGCTTTAAAAGACGTAGCTCTTCAATAAGCAACCTGGTTGTTAAATTATCCAAAATCCGTTTCGAAGTTTCTGTAGAATCACGAGCACTGTGAAAATAGTTAAACTTTGATGGCAAGGTGGACAATATTCTGGTTATTAACATGGATTCCGGTATATTGCCACCCAACTTATCCATTTTATTGGCTAATTGTTCAAGACTGGATATATGTTGCGCAATATTACTTTCGGAACTCCAGTTAAACTCAAAAAATTGTTTTTGTACTAGCGCCAAACTCTCCTCCGATCTAATGTCATATATGCTATGCAATTTTGTCCACATTTCTTGGGCTGTTTCAGAGTTCATTATAAGCTGCAACGGCTTAGATTCAAGTGTAGTTACAATGCACTTACGAGCAAGCTTCTCCCTCTTATTCCAGTTTCTTAGTTTGTTCTCAAAATCTGCCGAACCTTCTACTGGCACGTGTTCCGTCCCTTCACAAATTTCCAAAGCATTCTCACTATCCAATAAAGTTTGAATAACAAACCGCCATTGCGACCAATTGTCTACATCACGTAGCTTCTCAATTTTTGTCTTGTCAACGTTCATGATGTCAGGCTGCAATTCACGGCAATAAACAACAAAAACACAATGCACTATTATCTCGATAGTTACACTTAACTTCGCGTTATCACGATACCAAAAACTCTCAGTAACTTAATGAGTCTGGACCCATAACCTTTTGAGGTTTTAAAAGGGTTGTACTGAGAGAAATTATGATAAACTCACGTAAAAAACAACTTTATTTAACGAATGCTTACAAAAACCGGGCATGTGAAAGACTAAATCTAGAGGCAAATATAATGTACCCAAAACCCTTGACGCGCATATATAAATCAAACCGCATAGCCTAGACATAAACAAATTCGGCAATTCGGCTTAGCAGTTATCCGATATTGGTTCTTAGTCAGCAGTACTTTTCTACTTCTATAACATTTATAGCAAAATATTAGTAAGTTCTTACATTTCGCTGTTGGATGCGGAACTAATAATTACTCCATTATTAAAATAAAAGTAATATGTACAGTTCAATTTAAAACTGCTGATGACAAAATTGCAAATCATTTCAAGGGCAATAAATTTATCATTACTAATGCCTGGTTCTATCAGCTCAAGACGTTCTAATGTGAGTAAAACTAATTTGTAGATTTTATTTACATTTAAACCTATTCAGCTGTATGAAGTCTTTGTTATTTTAGGGTCAACTGAACAGTTTCCTATATAATTTCAGTATAGATTTTTGTAGATTATAAGCTATTATAAGTTTGGAAAATCAAATGAAAACCTTGAGCTTCATAAAAAATTGTTAAAATATAATATTCGATGATGATGGTACGAACCTCTTAAAATCTATTTGGCTTTTTGAAAGGTGATGTAGTTATGTCCGGGAACCGCTCCAGTGAGCGGCCAAGACGTGCTAAGTGTCACATGCGGCTCTGGGTGATTCAGTAGAGGGCTGCGTAGGCTCAGCATGGCCGAGTAACGCTCAAGCGCCATATGTGGGGGCCGCCTCGATTTGAGCTTCCCCAGAATATTTATTAGTTGGCAAACATTGAGAAACAGATTCCCTGTGATAACCAAAAACTCCTCAAGGGTCTAAAATGAATTATTCAGAGAGAAGAATTTCTAGACAAATTAGAGACCTGCTTTCAATGTTGCCTCTAAAATCAAAGATCGTGGTTGCAGGCGATTTCAATATAAATTATTTAGATACAGAATCTATACACTCACAAAAGTCGTTTACAATAATTCTTCAATCGTTTAATTTAAATATGTTGGTTGAAGAGCCAACTCGCTTAACTAATGTCTCTAGCACTCTGATTGACTACTTATGTACAAATTTTAATGATGATAAAACTAGTAAGGCCAAATAGTACCGTCTGCTTTATCAGACCATGAAGGCATACTCTCTGATTTAAAATTAAAATCCAATATCATTAGAAAGAAAAGAATAGGGAGAATATACAGCAAGTTTAACTTCAGAAAATTTAAAACCGATTGTGAAAGATTAAATTGGGTAATGGTTAAAGACTCATCAAATCCCCTAAATGAATTTAATCTTAAATTGATTAAACTGTTTGGTATTAATTTTCCTTTAAAAACATTAAAACCGAAAAGGAAAAAACATGGGTAACAAATGGTATTAAAATCTCTTCAAAAAACCTAAGAGTTTTACACTCGCTCAGAAAATATAATCCATCAGATTCGTTAATGCAATATTTTAATAAGTACAGATCAATTTATCGGAAAACTATATTTACTGCAAAAGAATTACTATAATTCTAAGATTGAGGTTGCAAAAAATAAATCAAAACAAATTTGGCGTATACCGAACGATCTAAGGAGTTTATCGCAAAACAAAAATAATCATGAAAATGTTATAGATGTGGACATCTTCAGCAATTTCTATTGTTCGATAGCAGAAGAATTTAGAAGGGATATCTTTCCAATACTGACCCTATCAGTTTTTTACAAAACATATCCGTATCGGAATCCTTTTGCCTGTTTCATACTAATGCCAGTGAGATAAGGTCTGTACTCAGGTCAATAAAAAATAAAAGTTCTGCAGGGCTGGATGGCATTCCACTAAAAATATTTATTAGCCTTCCTGACTCTGTAATGGAAAAGCTTGCCAAAATTATTAATATATTGTTACGTTTTTCCCGTGGGTTCTTAACAGAATTACAACTTTGCTTATTTTCAACTAATATTCTCTTTATTCAGTACCACTGTATACAATTTAACACTCTATACTACTCTTATAACTTTACCACTAATATCTATTCAACACTCAACGATTAACTGAACTGAACTGACTAACTTCGCCTTAGGTCTGCTTATATATAATCTCAAATCTATCACGAATATTCGGGAAGTGTTCCGAGGCCACTCTATATGATCTCGACGAGGCTATCGAGATAATTCCAGTCCAGCGATCCTGAAACTTCGCGACCGGCGGGGCGATGAGTCATACAGACAAAGAAGCGAGGGGTACGGCGCGGCGGCGGCGGCTAGTTCTATAGGGTAGCACAAAAACGTTCGGATGGTTGTTAGTCGTGACAATATCCTTAGATATCGGAATATTCCCGAAAAGTTTGAGTACAGCGCTGGTGAAGCCTCTTTTCAAGGGCGACTCCAGCAATCCTTCTAGCTATCTCGATGCTTCCAAGAGAAAATGGTAAAAAACAGGATGATGCTGTATTTAATCTACTTGAGAGACTTTATTTGGGCCTAAATGCGGGAGAGTTGGCAGCGGCGATATTTTGCGATTGTTTGTAAGGCTTTTGATTGTGTTGATCACCACATCCTGCTGAATAAGCTGGCTAGGTATGGGTTTAGAGGTTGTGATTTGGCTTTGGTGAAGTCCTATCTGGCAGCCAGGCGGCAGGTAGTTGGTGTCAATGGGAAGATGTCTTCTGCGCAGACCATTGATTATGGGGTTCCTCAAGGATCGGTGCTGGGCCCACTATTATTTCCTATTTACATTAACGACCTAGCTTCCATCAACATTATTGGACACTTTACGGTATTTGCTGACGATACCACAATACTGTGCCTAGGAACAAATGCAGGAGATTTGGAAAAAACCATAAATCATGACATCCAGTTAATTAAAAAAGATGGTCCGATGCAAACAAGCTGAGCTTTAAAGTATCTAAAACTAATATTATGGCATTTAAGGGGGCCCTCTCCTAAGGTCTCACTCAAGATGGCACCGACTGGTAATGTCACGAAAAGTAGTTCGGATAAGATAATTTGTAAAATATGTGATAGAAGTGCTCTAACAAATACAGTTAAGTGTGTAACATGTGAAAGTATTGTTCATAAATATTGTGCCAAAAAACGGGGCATTAAAACAGACAAATCAACAACTAAATGTCGTGAAAATGAAGCATTTGTGGATGCAGTAGAGAACAATGTTACTCATAGTGAAGATCAGCAAAGGTCAGTTTCTAATCTTTTAGTGGAAATTAACTATCTTAAACAAATTATTAGAGAAAAAGAAACTCTAATATATAACCAAAATATAATTATAAATGACAAAGAGGAAATAATTAATTTACAAAAACAAAATATATTTTTACTGACCAAAAAAGATCGTACTGAACTGAGTTCGCCATCTATCGGAGGCAAAAATATGGCTCGAAATTCAACAAAGGAAACACTCAAGGTTGTCTCCGAGATCAAATATAATATTCAAGGTGAATCCAATAGCAGTAAATTGACGCGAACTATTTGCCCAACGATAAACGAAAATTCAGATGGTATTAATTCGAACAACGTTGTCGTGAGTACCCAAGGTTCCAGCAATGCAAACGACAAGGACGACCAACCTGGCAGTCAGAAAAGTTCGCATCAGCGGCAGGATGACTGGAAGGTGCAGCGCACAAGGACACGTAGTACCAAACCAAAAACAAAAATCCGGGGTTATAGGCAGTCTCACGGCATCAACAACAATCTCGGTTGCCCCAAGAAAAGCATTTGTTTTTGTTAGTAGGCTGCAGGCGAATACTAGTGCTACTGAGTTAAATAATTATGTTAAATCATACTTTCCAGAGGCGGTATGTGAGGCTGTTACTTCTAAACACCGTGAAATATACAGCTCATTTAAGGTGACGATAGATTTTAATAATCTTGATCGAGCTATGAACGCAGATATCTGGCCATATGGGGTTTTTATCGGCAGGTTTTTTCAGAAGCGTACGACCCGCGAGATATCGAGAAACTAGTTAATAATAAGTGTAACTTTTTAATTATTAACTGTCAAGGTTTAAATACAGAAAAGAGTAATTTGTTACACAGTGATTATCTAAATGTACATACTAACTTAAATTTTATATGTGTAACCGAAACCTGGTCTTGCAAGGACTCTGTGGATGCAGTTTGTCTTCCGGGATTTGTGAAAGTGTCTTGTTTTTGTAGAAAGGTTTTTAATCGTGGTGGTGTTGGAATATGGTGCCGTAGTGAACTATCCACTAAGTGTGTTTTATTGGAAGAACATTGCGTTGAAAAACAGTTAGAAATATGTGGTGTTGTTTGGCAAAATGACTCAGGTAACAGAAACACACTAGTTTTAGTTTGCTACAGATCTCCAGATAATAGTAATTTTGATGTGTTTTTAAAAAACCTAAATATTGTTTTAACCAAAGTATATAAGCCACAAATAAATTTGATTTTAACAAGGGACTTTAATGTTGATCCCAACAGAGATACAATTATGTATAAAAAACTTCTTGACATTTTAGTTAGCTTTGATTTACATAATGATATTGTTCATCAAAAAAGTAGGGGCGAATATGTTCTAGATCATTTTTTTACCAACATAGTTGATTGTAAATCGTTTGCATTTGATAACACGTTTTCAGATCACAATACTATTTTTATTGATACGAATCTTTGTGGAAATGACCGGATAACGACTGTAAAGGAAAGTAAGCGCATATTTAGTGAGGGAAATATTCTAAGTTTTATAAATGATTTGTCTCGGGAAAAGTGGTCTGAAGTTTATATCGTTCAAAATTTAAACGACGCTTTTAATGCATTTTATAATGTTTTTTTGCATTATTTTAATGTTAACTTTCCAGTGAGAAGTGGTGTTAATAGTCTAAATAAAAAGTGTTGTGATAGATGTAAGGACATCCAGCCAAAATCTGAAAGATTTATATTTTATAAGAAAACAATATCCGTGCATGGAGACTTTTTATAAAGAGGCAAAGAAACGACATAATTCTCTTGTAAGCAATACTAAAAAAACATTTTATCAGAATAAAATTATGAATTCTGAGAATTCCTCTAAGGCTGTGTGGAATGTAGTTAAAGCTATTACCAACCAAAAAAGAAATCATTCAATAAAGTCAATTAGAAGTAATAATATGATCATTTCTAGCGCCGAGAACATAGCTGAACATTTTAATAATTTTTTTCGAAGTGCACCGATTGAGGTGGTGTCTAAAATAAACAAAAGTAAAATAATTCCAGGGACGAGTCAGGTCACCCCCATAAAGCATGTAGCAAATAGCATGTTTTTGTTTGATTATAGTCTAGATGAGTTTGTCAGTCTTATTAAGTCTAAATTAAAGAATAAAAGATCGTCAGGCAGTGATGGTGTACCTAGCTTTCTATTGAAGCGGGTTATGGATGTTATAGCAAATCCTTTTTTGTTTTTAATTAATAAATCTTTTCAAGAGGGAACCTTTCCTGAAATTTTAAAAATTAATAAAATTGCCCCTGTGTATAAAAAGGGAGATGAAATGTTACCGGAGAACTACCGTCCAGTGGCGATCTGTTCTAGTTTTTCAAAGATTTTTGAATACTGTTTTGTTGAAAGGTTGAGTTTGTATTTGAATAGGGAAAACATTATAATACCGAATCAATATGGATTTCGTAAAAATAAATCAACATCTGATGCAATTTTCTGCTTTTTTTCTGAGGTCGTATCTAGAGTCGAGGCGGCCGAGTGTCCTGTTGGGGTTTTTTGTGACCTCAGCAGGGCATTTGACTGTGTTGATCAGGATAAATTAATTGAAAAAGTTGAAAACTATGGTATAAGGGGTCCAGCGGGTACGTGGGTATCTACATTTTTAATAAACAGAAGGCAGTTTGTGTCAATAGAACGGGTTGAGGATTGCCGTAGACTCAAAGCGAATTCTAATACTTTGGAGATCAATATGGCTGTACCTCAGGGGTCAATCTTGGGGTCTATCCTTTATATACTTTACACTAATGACCTCACCTCTGTTTTGGATACTGACTGTACTTCTTTTTACGCAGACGATGCATCACTAGTGTTTACAGGCAGAGATAACTTTTCAATTGAAAACAAATGTAACTTAAATTTAAATAACCTTTTGTCATGGTTTGCTGATAAATCACTTTTTTTAAATGTCTGTAAAACAAATTTTATAAGATTTCATAACAGACAGAACAGGAATGATTTGGATATAAACTTAGAAATTAATGGACAAACTCTCGAGAGAGCTAAAAGTACTAAGTTTTTGTGAGTAACTATTGAGGAAAATCTTGGTTGGAATCAACACTGTCAGACTCTTTGTTCTAAATTAAATGTACAATGCTTTTTAATTCGAAATTTGAAAACAATTTTAACAGCAAAACCAGTTTATTATGCTCACGTAGAGTCACGTTTACGCTACGGGATTGTTTTTTGGGGGACTTCTTGAGCGGCTTCTCAGGTGTTGGTTCACCAGAAAAGAATCATACGTTGTATTGCCAATGTCAAACAAACATATTCTTGCCGAACATTGTTTAAACGATATAAAATTCTAACTTTGGTATCGATTCTTGTTTATGAGCTATCAATAAATGTTTTTAAAAATAAATCAAACTTCCCTTTAAACTGTGACGTACATAATTACAATACAATAAACAAAAAAGATTTTAGACAACCGTTTAATCGTCTGGAGTGTGGTAAAAAGTCTCCAAGCACTTTAGGAACTAATGTTTTTAATAATCTTCCAAAGCATTTTAAACAAATTACTAGCTTTAATAGTTTTAAGAAATGTATGCGTCTCTATTTATTGGATAAGTGTTACTATACATTGGCAGAATTTTTTAAAAACAGGCCTTGACTTTTTTGTTATTCTGTCGTAAATGCAGTTTTACCACAGATTTATATTTCGCGCAGCGTATATAAATCTGTGGTTTTACTCAGAAAACTGGCTCCATACTCATGACGTTTTCCATACATTGTAATACTTTGTCTTGTGAAACAAAGCTATTTTTATTTTTATTTTAATGAAGAACTTTTGGAAAGTAAGGGCTGCTCTAAATTTTTGGGTGTTTTTAATGATTCCAAACTTAAATTTAATGTTCACATTAATAATTTAAAGAGGAAATTGGCCTCAGCGTGTTATGCTATCAGAGTAGTTCGCAATGAACTTGACGGTAAAACAGCAAGGAATATATATTTTGCTTTGATGGAATCTCACGTGAGATATGGAATTCAGTTTTGGGGCTTTGCTAGTCAGCATCAGGTACGTCTACTTGCAGGGGATGCTTTTAAATTTACTCTATTTTTGATTAACTTTCGAGTTATTCGTCTTTTTGTACCTCAATGTATAAAATTGTCAATTTTGACTTGAATCCTTATAAGAAGTCTTTATAAAGTGCCAGAAGGGTGTCAAAAGATAGTCGTCAGTAGCTGTCACACAAAATATCTACGACCCTAACCTAATCCTATCTCCTAATCTTGGCTAAGCCTTATACAAAAAATCAGTAAGTCGAATAATTATTAATTTGAACAATTGATACACCCTGTATAATTGAAATCAAATTCTGATAAATCCCTATGTCAAGTGTTAAAATGTGCCCCAATTAACTGGATAAGCCTTATACATGAGCTAGGAAAGTTCAACTTTAATCCAGTATTTTTGAAAAAAAAAACAAGTTTTATTTGGATTGTTTCTCTAATAATGACTATTTTCATTAATATCTAACAGGTATTAGTGTCCGTAGTTTTTTTGGGGCTTCTCGCACCGCACGCGAGATTTTCAAAACGCCTTCGAAGTCTTAAGGGTTCTGCGAAGCCGATTTCCATTCGAATTTAACAAGGATCGCACTAAAATCGGCTTTTGAGCGCGTCGAGCGGTCGTCGCGAGTTTTTGGTTGCGATACCTTAAGAGGGGTCGTGCGGAAGTTGCTCAAGGAGGGCTGAAAATCGCTGTCTCTTGGGGCTTTTTGGGGGGTGTTAGATATGTGTTATACGCCAATCCCTAGCAACTTGTCAGATGTTGCTCGGCAGTTTTTTGACAGAGGTTTTGTGTAAGTCAGGAGCGGCAAGGGGGGCTTTTTGAGGATTAATATGTGAATTGTGTATATTAGACCAAACTACTCCCCGGACACGGCTCTCAGTTTAGAAACCGTGCTGGTTTTGTTTGGTATTCGAACTAGCGATAAATATCATTTGATTTTTCTTTTAGCCCCAGTCGCAACAGTGTAACTTCACTACTTTCCGTACGCACTCGGCTAACTTATCACTCTTTGACCGCGCCCGAGTTCTTTGGGTTAAGCCATATTTTCTTTCTTCGGCTCCTACGCCTTTTCGCTATTCATCCGTAGGCCGAGTAGCTAAAGTATGCAGAAGCTCTCTAGGTCTCGAAATCGAACTAGCCGTCGACGCGCTTTACTTTCGCCCAATGTTTAACTACGACTAGTATGAAGGACCAGAGAAGCACATACGTGAATGGGGGGAACCCAAACAAATAGGCTGACTCAAGGTGCTTGCAACTAAGCTTCTTCGCGATGTATTGCTGTAGGGTTAAAGTTGAAGGTACCGGAGAATTGTTGGCACTCAGCCGCTTGACAAAGCCGCTTCAAGTGCTTAACTTCTGCCTTCAAAAATGTTTTCTCGTAAAATTCTTCCAAGTCCTGAAGTTCCAAAAACTCAGAAAAACTCGATAAATTCGGTAGCAGGCTGATTCAGTATCAGTTGAGAGTGCTGGCCCTACAACGTCTTCCCCTTCGCTTCGGGGCTCGTTTGGCTCATCCGTAAGCTTCGTAGAGTCATTTCTCCCCTCGAGATTGCCGAAAATTCGGCTGTTCTGAGGTTGCAAAATCGCAGAAAAACTCAATAAATTCGGTAGGAGGCTGATTCGGTACCAGTTGAGAGTCTTGGTCCTACATTGTATTTTCCTTTGCTTTTTAGTGCCCTTTCTTTTTGGAGATTGTCGAAAATTTGGCTGTCCCTAAGGGCCAAAAATCTCGGAAAACCTTATAAATTTCTCAGAGATGTGCAGCTAGTTGATAGTGCCTCTAGGATTCCTGAAGATCACCGACGGCGTTTCTCGGCTGGCCCAAAGTGATTTCTTGCTTCTTGCCTTTCCAGAATCTGAACTTCAACTAATTTTAATTTTAATTCTAGCGACGCGTTTAAGGGCTCGATATTTTCACCCGATCGTGCACAACCAATCAAAGGCGATATTTTTCGAGCGATTGGAAAGTCGGTTGGGCTATCGGCAGCTCTAGGAATCATGGACCGTTATAACTGCAACATGCAGGTGTACATTTGTACGGAATATTTTTTGACGGCTTGCATTTTTATCCAGGAGCATGCTTAAATACGGTTAAGTATAAACAGTAGCTTTTCATTGTATACTTTGATTCTCATGACGCTTTGAAGTCAATTCGGCACAAATATGACACTTTGATATTTCCTTTCGAAAATACCTGACTGACATTGGATTTATGCATATTATTTATAACTGTAGATCACACCTCCTTTTCTACCGAGTATTGAATACGTCTTGAGAATTCTTCACAAAATAGTTACTGGGTTTTCATGCTAAAATAGCTGAAAACTAAAGACGGCAAGTCCTGAAGTATGTATCTACTGTAAACATAGCAATAATTAATGTCACAGCAGCATTAGCCTTTCTTATCATATTTTACCTATCATACAATCATACATTTTTGAGGGTTTATTCCGTTTCCAATACGTCATAACATAATTACAGTAATTTGTAACTACTATACTATACGCACTCCAGATTAAATAAATGGCAGCAGTAATGCAAACTTCTTGGGTTAGACAAAGAGGAGAATTGATTATACGACCTACACTGCGCAAATAACTAGCCAGTCGCGTGCACGTGCAGTGTTGTCAGTCGTTTGCCCCGCGGATACGATATAAACCTATACGAGGATGAGTATAGTTTTCGTAAAAAACGTCATTTCGAGTATTTAGTAGAGCATATCAAGGAAAATGTAGAATATTTCAAACCTGTTCGAATTAAGAATGAAGGCAGTAGAATGTACCTTGGAAAATAAGAGATTTAAGAGTTTTTAACCAGGAATAATACAAAAACGCATCGTGACTGTGCGGATGTAGCAAACTAATCGCACGGTTTTGTTTCCCGTATTTAACATTTTTGAGCAACCATAAATAATACAGATTTATCTACAAAAGATAAAAACGTATATACGTTTCTCAAGATGAAAACTGTCCGTTTTTTGAATAGCATTTTACTGATACCTTATTATTAATTGAAAACAGATTATAAACAAATCATTTTATGAAATGGTGCATGGTCTCAATAATAAAGAACACCTTCATACACATGTTACGAACTGCAACTAATCAAACATCCATAATGCCACAAAAGCATATAAAAGGGAAGTTCTTAGAAGGGTTCTAGATCTGGCTTGACTTATTTTTGAGTTATACCGGACCAAAGGCTATATGATGAAAATTCGCAGCAATATTTTGCAGCAGCATTGACACAATTTTTTAAATTAAGATCACATGTCAACACATATAGTAATGTATCAAATAATGTTTTAAAAAATGTGGAAATTTGGTCCAAAAAATATTCAAAATTTTAAATCTCCAACTAGAAATATTTGGAAAAGACACTTAAACATCCTACATATAAATAAAGATAATTTCTAATTTGAATATTACCTCCTTATAGATGACAGCCATTCTTTAAACTGCACATTGCCTTCAGGTGTAATTTGGAAAGCGGCTCTCGCCGCTAGAACGATACTAACAAAATCCTCATAGTCCGCAGTAGTCAAGTGGTACAACTTTTGATGCATACACTGAAAAAAAATCATTAATAAAATTAAAAATATAAATCGGAACTGCATTCAAATCATAGATACTGTCTCTCTGTTTCCATCCAGCTTCAAAAAAGGAAGTATTCAGTTAAACAATTTATTGTATGTGTCTCCCCGCAAAAGTTTTGTATGGTTTCACTGTAGATATACAGCAAAAACAATAATAATAATAATAATAATAATAATAATAATAATAATAATAGTTTATTAACGGCAAGTACAATAATTCCATTTTTACTTAAATATATTAAGTATATTCATAAGAATCATAACAAAGAGAAAAAAATATTATAAAATAAAACATACAGTTCAACACAAAAAAAAATGCAATCACAAGATGTAACGCAAGACAAGACTAAAATTCTAGGAACAGAAAATAACAAAAAAGCTCAATTACTGAGAAAGTTTTTGATTTGATTTTTAAATGAGTTCAAGGGCAGTTTAAACAAGTCGATGTTCACAGGCAGCAAATTCACTTCCCTACACATTCTGGGTACCGGAGAATTAAATGCATAGTTGGTTCGATGGAAGGATTCATTAAAGAGACCATGAACACGAGGCATCCCCTGTGATACAGATAAATCTATAGCACTTAACAACTCAGGAGCATCCACCAAAGAGTGCACAATTTTATAAAATAGAACCAAGTCCAGATACGTACGTCTAGTGGACAGCGCCAACAAGTTCATGCGATCCTGTATTAGGTCCAATGGAACATTCAGCTTAAAAGCTACAAACTTCAAAAAAACGTGCTTGCACCCTTTCAATCTTATTCATATAAACCTCATAGCTTGGAGACCAGACTGAAGACCCATATTCTAACACTGACAAAATATAGTCTTAAGACATTGCATACCTCTGAAGTCAGCAAGTGTGCGCTTAACAAAACCAAGGACCTTAAAATCACGGCCAGATACTGTCAATGTGAAGGTCAAAACGTAGGTTCTGGTCAAATATTATTCCCAAATCTTTCACAGGATCTGATCGGGCAAATATTGTGTCATTTAATGTATAATCATGAACAATGTTATTCATTTTCCTTAAAAAAGTAATTGATGAACACTTAGTGAAATTGAGCTGCATAAGGTTACGATCACACCATTGAGTAAAATTATCTACATCATTCTGCAAGGCCACACAGTCATCCATACTTTCGATAATCTTAAAAATCTTTAGGTCCTGAGCATACAAGAGCAACCTGTTCGAGGCCATATATTCTTCAATATCATTGACAGAGCAATTAAAAAGAAGAGGTGCCAAGTGTGCTCCCTGTGAGACACCAGATGCGACATGTATGCCAGTAGACTCCATACCACCAATTTTCACTATTTGGGTACGATCAAGAAGATAACTACCAATCCAACCAAGAAAGACCCCATGGACGTCCAATCCACTCAGTTTGTTTAAAAGAAACTGATTATTTACCCTGTCAAAGGCCTTAGAGAGGTCCGTGTATATGGCATCGACCTGACACCGCCTCTCCAAGGCCTCCAGCAAGACACGTTCATACACCAACAGATTAGTGACAGTTGAGCGACGGAAGATAAAGCCATGCTGTGCTGCAGAACAAATATTTTTAAAGAGGGGATATATTTTTGATGAACTATCTGTTCAAATATCTTGTCAAAGATCGAGAACTTTGAGATGCCTCTGTAGTTCTCAACATTTGTTTTATCACCACTCTTGTAGATAGGGGTAATGTGGGTAATCTTCCAAGCATCAGGAAACACACCTGAAGACAAAGATATATTAAATATTTTGGATAATACTGTGGATAGAATACATTGGCAGTTCTTAAGAAAACATGGCCGAATACCATCTGGGCCCATTCCCAAACCGCTGCCCATAGAACATATGGCACTG
This sequence comes from Pissodes strobi, assembly GCA_016904865.1. Classification (NCBI taxonomy): domain Eukaryota; kingdom Metazoa; phylum Arthropoda; class Insecta; order Coleoptera; family Curculionidae; genus Pissodes; species Pissodes strobi. Next base: position 40,245 of record MU187887.1, on the reverse strand, counting down.
AAAACATCTAGGGGTGTGACATGCGAAGGACCAAAATCGATTGACCTTACATAGATATATATATGGGATTAAGGGGTGCAGGGATTGCTGGAGTAAACAGATGAAAAATATAACTTGAAAAGTTCCACAATGTCCTGTGGATTATTGGCCCAAGAATCCCTATACGCCATAGAACTAGGAAAACAGCCCTTTCCATTTTTATTATTGACATAAATTCAGAATGTTTTACTAGCCGAGCACATGGCTCCCTCAATGTCTGAAATATATGCATAGTAGGTATGCTCATACAGTAGTCTGCATGATGCTCTCAACTCAGAGAACACCACATAGTCCTAAGGGGAATTTGACATTTTAAAAATTTTGTGTGCTCTCTTTTTTCTAAAATCAACGCCTTCAGCTCAGAACTAAACCAATGAGGAAATGTCTTGTTTTTTGCAATTGCTTTGGGTACAAAACTACCAAAACATTCATTAAGAATAGTTTTAGGAGACACTAGGGAGGTTAAAGTCACCACACAGCAGGATGTAATCATGGGCATTATTGTCCAGAACACACTCTAGGGAGCAGCAGAAATCCTCGTATATCTCAGGAGGAGAAGCCGGAGGAATATATACACATCCAACAATGAACCTACACCGCTTTAATGTAATCATGACAAATACCTGTTCAATGCCGGTACAGCCTAACTGAAGTTGATATGAGGGATGATCCCTGATGGCAATCATTACTCCCCCTCCCCGAGTGCTGCCACTGGTACTGTTTGAGCGGTCACACCTCTATAAAGTAAAATTATGAAGCCCAATTTCTCCATCGTCCACCTCACTCCTCAGCCAAGTTTCAGTAAAAAAACAACACATCAAATTCATCAACTGCTGCTGAGGACCTCACATCAAGAAGTTTGTTGTTATCAACAAACTTGATTTAATAGTAGGCATTAAGGGTCTTAGATGGATTGTTTACTTTTTCTGGTTTTGCTGACCCCTTCCACGAAAATTCTGTCTCCCATGACTAACTCCAGCATGATAAGAAGTTACCCCCACGGGCCATAATTCACTCTTCATAACCTTGTCCTGTATATCCGAGGAAACAATTTTAAATGAAGCCATATGATTATGCCTCGTGACAAGTTTCTCCAGGCTTAAAGGTGCCAGTCCATTCGCCTCCACTTGCAGCCTAACGATCTCCACGCTGCAATCAGGGTTGAGGTTCCCGACATATATCAATTTCCTCTCCGGGGCAGCAGACAGGGCTGTGATATTATTATTAGAGCATCTAATACAGTTTGTGGTTCTTGTCACAGTGGATATAAGATCCCTAACGCTAGTAAATGGTGGATGTTGTTTGTCTTTTGATAGACCTTGGGGAGGAGTTTTTTCCCTGGTCTGCAAAGCCTCGCACTGGAAGCACTGCCAACATGGTACCCTTGTTTATTAACAATGAAGAGGCAGCCATAAATTGAACTAACTCTTTGTTTGCTTCAATGATAGTATTAGTCGTTATTAAGGTTTTAGTGGAAGAGTCAAAATAAGGCACTTAGACGATGCAACAAAAACATATTTATTTAATGACACAGGAAAACGTATTAAACACGGGAGATTTATTAATAGACTAACTTTTAAAAAACTTAACTAAAAAAATACATTCCTAAGCGGTTTCAGCAGCGACCGTGAATTTAATCTTTTAAAACAATAACAATTCGGAGCTGCTGGGACATATTTATTATCTTTATGTTTTCTATGATAAAAGCTAATATTCAACAGTTGTCCTATTAAGCTTTTCAGTGATCAGTTCTGTCTGGTCTCTCAGTTGATCTGCTATAGCATCATCAGCGCCTTCTCATTAGGAATAGGATCCACAGCTTGCAATGGGTTAGCTGGAGCATCATTTATTACCGATTTTCCAAGTTTTAGTTCGGATTCAAGATCCAAAACTTTCTCTCTTAGCTCAGACAACATAGAAAAGCATTCCAAGAAGTCGGGGCAAAAATGACGCAGACACCTTTCTTTCATTATGGCTTCAAAGTTACCCCCACAGGCCATAATTCGCTCTTCATAACCTTGTCCTGTATATCCGGGGAAACAGCAATTTTAAATGAAGTCATATGAAGACTCTTATCTCAGAAATTCTCACCTCTGAGCAGTTCTTACAAATTATTTGGCGACATATATCACAAGGGAATCCAAATAATTCATTCTTTTCTTCCTTCTGAATGCATTCACGATTGCGTTTAAAGCACATGCCCATTTTGAGGTTAGTTATAAACACATTGAAAAATAAGGGTACACTCACATGCAATCCAAAGGCTGATCAGGTAGAAGGTGTAATAGGATTGCCTTAAATAGTAGTTACTTGAATTAAAACTGGCCGGATCTTAGAAAATTAACAAAAATTACAGCAACCAAAATGTAAACAACACAATATAACCAGCGAATATTAACTACAATAAGAAGATTCACTCTCCTCGGCGGCACGTCAACGGCATGTCTCCTTCCCCGCGCGAAAACTAGCATGATACTGGCATGTGACCTTTGGACCCGGCGCACACTGGTCGAATTTCTAGGAAAGCTGGCCATAATAAGGTTTACCAGAAATAAGACATAACAATTATTAAGTATTACACGTTTAATATATCGTGTTTTAGACAACTAACTGTTGAATTTTTTGCTCATCATCTATATTTATATATAGGGAGTATCAATTATCACTAACGATAAAAATCATGTATAAAAATCTGTATGTTCTTAAATCGTTTTAAAAAATGGTTTTGAAAATTAAGGGCTCCTTCGTTGTAAGAAAAAAGGTTTTAAATTTTTAATTCGATGATCCAAATTTTGTTTTTGCAACGGTTAATTCAGGAGTCTCACGAACAAAATGAATGTTAAGCGGACGACAGAAAGGCGTTGATGAGGGCCTGCAAATTTGCCATACATGTATTTCAGAGATCGCTATTTTTTAAAATGAATCTAATAGGGACGAAACTAGTAAAAAATATAGAAGCATCAGTGCAGCTGTTGTTCAAAAACACTTGCTTATATTCTGACTATCCCAAGGTAATATCAAAGCCATATTTACAAATTAAAACTAAATTATAAATTTTTATCTGCCGATTCAGCCAAAGTATTTATTACCTGTTTTTATAATAACATCAGTCTTGCATTGAAATTTCAGCTTCAGTTTCACTTACTACAATATAATGGGATTAAGGGTGGGCGACAATAATCGATTATTCGATTCACTTTTAAGAAATTACCGATAATATTTCAGAAAATATCGATAATCGATTATTTCGATTAATCGATTATTCAGTTATTTGCTAAAATATTAAGCGTTTAATCGATTATTCAATTTCTTGCCCACCCGTACCGATGACTTTACTACAGAGATATAGCTTTTGAAATTCCAATTTAATAATGCGTTGCGTTAAGGGTAATTTAAATGACATTTGAAAATACTTTCAGTACAACATATGAAGCAAAAAAAAACAGAGAAACGTAAATGCTCAAACAAATTACAAATTTAGCCAATAAGGAATCCTTATTTCGACGCGCTATTTTCTGATAATCTGGCTTCAGTTGTTGCACAATTAGGTATAACATCAAAACATAACCTCAACGGAGTGTTAGCACGTTAGCAGTATAGTACATCAGTCTTTATCTTTTTATTATGTATTTGGGCAAAACTATATGATAAGAAGGATCACTCTCCGCGGCGGCATGTCAACGGTGTGTCTCCTTCCCCGCGCGAACACTAGCAGAATATCGGCAGACCATGATACAAATAAAACAATTATGTTGGCAGGCGACCTTTGACGCGGCGGCCATAGACCAGCTCATCCTTTTGTCAGAATTTTCACGCCTAAATTCTATAGTCGAATCAATATTCGATATAAGATAATATCGCTATTTTTTAGTCGTGTTGTATTACAAAATAGAAATGAAATATACAGTAAAAATATTGTGCAAAACCTTTAACCAATTTTAAAATCACCCAAAACGCCAAAATTTAATTAAATATTACAAGATGGGGCAAATTCGAGCACCATTTTCTTCTTAATGTCTTTTGTCAGAATATTAGTATTCGGAAATATGGTGAAATCATTAACACAAAATCAAAATCTTTTAAATATTACTTATTACATACCTTGAGTATTGTTATCAATAATAACTAATTAAAAACAATAACAGATTTTTGAAACAGCCAGTTGAATACAAACTTTATCAAAATATTTATTTGGTGATAATAATAAAAAAAACCATAACGTAAGTTTGACAGGGCGCTGCAAACAATTCAGAAGATATCAATTGTGTTTTTCCAAAGCCAAATAGAGTATTAGAGTGCTATAAATAATTTCGTCATAAATTTGATTAAAAATACCGCAAACGAAAATATCGTTTATGGCCAGCTTTTATTTAAATTCAACCTGTGTGCGGCGAAGTTCGCCGATCGTTACCAGGCAACGAAGAAAATAAACGACGATTCCTTTGTAGCGCTCTCTTGCCATTGAGTGGTCCTTCTTGTCGTAGTTAATATTCGCTGATATAACCTAACCCTGTCAATGATCAAAACCTACCTTTATTTTAAATAAGGCATGGGTATGAAGGAATAAATGATTTAGTCTAAAATCTAATATCTCAATTCCTTTTATAAAAAAAGGCTCTACGATATTGATGTTTTACATTTTTATAAATACATTTATTATTTTAATCCAAAGTGTTATGGAATAATTATTGAAAATTGGAAAATAGAAAATGTTAAAAGGTTCCAGTAACCCACTTCATTTTAATCTCAGCGAGAATCATTGTTTCGCGGAGCAGGGTTTTCCTGTGAGAGAAGTTGATGAAAGAGGTAGGTCGACACCATACCGACGTCCTTAGAACTTAATATCGCTATCTCACCCAAAACGCTGACCTCATAATGGCCGTCCATATTTTTAAGTTCTCCTGACGAAAAGCGCTACTTGCGAGTTTTAGTTCGTCGAAATCGAGAATTAAAAACGGCGGAATTTTACAGGTAATATTGTAAGAAATCGTCATTGACAGGACCATTTTTGTAAGAACTGTTAATAATGGAGGTCGCCACACCTTCACACATCAACGTGCTGAAATTATGAATGGGCTCGAATTAATGAAAACTGGGATATTAAACAGTGGCGGAGGGTTCTATTCACGGATGAAGTCGTAATATGCCTGATTCGCGGCAATAATCATAGACGTTTTAAGAGAGACCGGCAATGAACGTTTGACCGTTATATGTTGGGGTGGGATTATTCTTGGTCAACGGACCCCATTCAATCTAGTTGAGCGCATCTTAACGGCTATTAGATATGGAGAGAACAGGACGAATTATAGAGCTACTCCACCAAGAAATCAGAAACCAATTGTCTTATAAGTGTTCGTATATGTCGAAATTGAGAGCTCAATTTCCAGCTACCACACCAGAGCTGAAACCTTTCTACATGAGTAGGATCACCTTAATCAGATCTTAAAAGAGCAGTATGACATCGAGACAATTTTCCTGCAACATACGCTTCAAACTGTCGCAACTGCAGAATGATATTAGATGAAACCACAGAACATCGACAACCTCATAAACTGAGTTCGATATAATTTTCGGAAAAAACATTGTTTTATTTTTGCATTTCCATTTTCCAAGTTTTCGGGATGTTGAGAGTCGTTTCGCTTACAGAGCTGTCCGGTCTTTCTAGGGCTTCGCTGATCATGCAGGTTTGTAGTAGTCCATTGTGGCTATTTGTCTGGCGTTGTTGAAATCCGTTGATAAATGGTGTTGGCAGAGTGCCGCTGCGCTGTAATCTGGTTCATTCTGAGGCTGTTCTTGTGCTTCTGGATTCTATGTGAAATTCGTCTATTTATCTGTCCTATGCGAAATTTTCGGCAGTCCCCGCCAGATATGACGTATACTTCTTGATTCTCTACCTTTGCTTTGTCCTCTGGGTTTCCGAGTACTTGGGTGTGGCTTGATCTGATGCTTCTTTAGGATTTTGCCGATTTGTGGGTGGACGTATGGCTTTTCGCATGTCGTGTTCTTCGTCGCTTTCAGGTTTCTTTCTCGTTTTTATTGATTAATTGCTTTTCTATTTTTGTTTAAGGGCGTTTTGTTGCTTGTTTATTTCTTCTTGCCTTTAGGTGGATTTTGTTAGGCAAAAGGACCGAGATATCAATGTGTTTGCCAGTGACTGGATTTGTGATGAATGTTGTTTGGGATTCGAAGTTCCCTCCCTTATCTCCGTTATTTTTTTTAAGATATGTGATTACAAAATATTATATTGTTTTCTCAAAAAGTTTCCAAGAATCGTATTTTTTGGCTACTTCTTAAATGGGATGGTACTTTACACTCGGATTAATAGGAATATCACAATTCTTGATTATGATGTCAAGCTCAGCGCTCCAATGAAAGTCAAACTATAGAAGAAAAACTTCCGAAATAGATGCCCGTGTTGGAATATTAGGGCTATTCGATAGGTGCTCGAGACAACAACTTATCAATGTGTAACTGTTGAGAGATATTCGATTATTTCTTAGTACGTTTCTCAAATCAATTGATGATTTTAGTTAAGGTTTCAACTTACTGGCCACTTACCTCTCTCCTATCTCATATACTTTAAAGATTTTATTTCTCATAAATATAGTAAAAGAATAAACAATTACCGTATAGACATAATTACTACCCTTTTGCAGCAACACCTTAGGATACTTTGAGCAATAGTGGGAGACTTAAAATTGTATTTATTTATTTAGCATTATGCTAATATACAATATAAATTAATACTATAACAAAATCACAATACAATACACTATTAATTTAAAAACATTACAACACAGAAAAAATAAATCCAAACGTGTCTCACTCTCCCCGGAAGTATACCCTCAATCTACTCTTAAATATATTGAGGCTTTGCGAAGTTTTAATGTTATATGGAAGGCCTTTAAAATTAAGTAAGCCTTTATGGTACAGTGATTTTTCAGTACATTTTTAATTTTTTGTGGTGACATAAGTTAATTGGGAGCTAAGCCATTCTTAATTTTATATATAAATGTCATAACCTGAAATTTTACAAACTTTTCAACTGAGAGCCAGTTTAATTTCTCTAACATACTTCTTATTGACGTAACTCACCTCCATCTTAATATAATACGCATTGCTATGTTCTGAAGTTTTTGTAATCTATTAATATCATTGTTGTTAGCTGCATATAATATAGCAGAGCTATAAACTAAATGTGGTAAGACCAAACTGTTATATATAGTAATTTTTGACCACTGAGTGAAAGTTGCTGATATCTTTGAAAGAAAATTTATATTTTTAGTAATTTTATCGATGACAAGAACATGTTCTTTAAAAATGAGGTGCTTATCAATAAGAAAACCAAGATATCGCATTTGATCAACTTTAACAATAGTACTGTTAGATATTTTTATTTGTAAGTTGCATAAATTAAATTCATCTTGATATTTATCTCTGCCTATAAGCATAAACTTAGCTTTCTGAACATTTAATTTAAGTAAGTTTTGATTAAACCATCCATGTAAATTATCTATGTCTAGGTTAACTGTATATTGTATTAAATTGTCTAAGTATTTTGAATGAAAATATAACAAAGTATAATCCGCAAACAGATGTATAGAACATATTTTAACCACCTTGGCAATGTCATTAATACATAACAAAAACAAAAGAGGACCAAGAGCACTACCCTGTGACACCCCATACTCGATAGCTACCTTGGATGAAGTTGCATTATTAAATTTTGTTACCTGACTTCTATTTTGTAAGTAATTCTTAAAGAATGTTAAAGCACCTTGTGTTACACCATAGTTTTCTAACTTATCTATAAGCGTTTTCCTATTCAGGGTTTCAAATGCCTGCTTCAAATCCAAAAATACAGCCACAATAGCATAGTCGTCATTTAACAAAAAATTCCAGTCATACAATATATTTTCAAAGGCCGTCTCACAACTATGATTTTTTCTATGCCCTGATTGATTTATCATTAAAATATTATTTTCCTGTACAGGGTGTCCCAAATTCGAGCCTCATCATTGGGATCTTGGAAACTAGAAGAGATACGAGGTCGGTTAAATGGAGGCAAAGTTGTGCAATTTGATGCTGATCAAAATGCCATCTTAAAAGTTTAAAAATTCCGAATACTTACGAAGATTTTTGGAAAAAACCGAATATTCGCGATTTCATTTTAATTTTTTTATGACTCTATTTGAATAGATATAACAAAATAAATTTTACATTCTCAATGCTACTTTTTTTGTTCTACAAGATGGTGTTATCAGATTTTCAAACCGACGTTTCGTCTTTGAGCTGCCATCATCAACTTTGTTTTTTTAAATACGGCCCTGGATTTTTTGTTACAGATTTTAAGAGCATCTAAAGTCCCAAAACCAATGATGTATCGCACTTATTCGAAAAATTTATATTAATGGGATTTTCCATAAGACCTCATGTGTTAGAGAGAGACAGAAAACATATTTTTGATAAGATTTTACCAGGAAATTATTAAAATGACTTTTTCGCATAAGTGCGATACATCATTGGTTTTGGGACATTAGAAGCTCTTAAAGTCCGTAATAAAAAATCCAGGGCCGTATTTAAAAAAACAAAGTTGATTATGGCAGCCCAAAGACGAAACGTCGGTTTCAAAATCTGATAACACCATCTTGTAGAACAGAAAAAGTAACAATGAGAATGTGAAATTTATTTTGTTATATCTATTCAAATAGAGCCATAAAAAAATAAAAATGAAATCGCGAATATTCGTTTTTTCCTAAATATCTTCGGAAGTATTCGGAATTTTTTAACTTTTAAGGTGGCATTTTGATCAGCATCAAATTGCGCAACTTTGCCTCCATTTAACCGACCTCGTATCTCTTCTAGTTTCCGAGATCCCAATGATGAGGCTCGAATTTGGGACACCCTGTACATATTCTATTAACTGCTGATATACGATTCTTTCTAATAATTTTTCTATAGTAGCTAACATATGTATTGGCCGTAAGGCAGTGGCTTCCACTGAACCTTTTATTTTTTGTATGGGTACAACTGTTGACACCTTTAGTAGGTAGTGATGGAATTTGGCCAGTTTCAAATGATGTATTGATTATGTTAAGAAGAGGCTTTTTTATATACTGAAAAGTATTTTTTAAGAATTCCGCTGTTATGTCATCAGGGCTCCTTTTTCTGGTAATGCAAAAACATTTTCTAGTTCTTTAAAATCAATTTAACGAAAATTGTCCAATTTATTTTTGTCCAACTACTGTGGTTGTCTCTAGGTGTGCTTAAATTGGAATTGTCAATATCTTCGATGATACTATTTATGCTGTCTACAAAGTATTTATTTAAACTTTCAGCTGCATCTTCTGATGTTGTTATAACTTCCCTATTAATTTTAACCTTATCAATTTTTTGTTGTTTTTGTAGTTTTACCGCTAACTAGCTGTCCTAGTCTAGTGTTCCCACATCTTTTTTGGGTTGTGTATTAGTAAATCAATTTTTCTTTGATAAAAATTCCTTTTTTCGTCTCTTATAACTTTTACTACCCAATTCCTGGCCTCCTTATATTTGCTCCCATCACTGATCAACCCAGTTTTCTTATAGTTTCTGTATAGTGAATCTTTATAAGCCTTTCGACAAATGGTGATACCTCATTCAGTACACCAATAATGTTATTAAAAAATTCTGCATATTTTTTTATCAATATTCACCTCCCTATAGTTCCAATCGATCAAAGATAGTCTGTTATTTATTTCAATGTAATTTACTTTTCCCCTTGTATTTATAACTAAAGATTCCCTTTTACATTATTTAAAGATTGAATATTTATCTTAACGAAAAAATGGTCACCTATACGAGGTGTATCAAAAACTGAACATAAACATAGCTCTGGTCGATTGGTAAGTACTAAGTCTATTATGCTTCCTCCTCGGTCGGTAGGATGAGTAATTTTAGTAACCATTTGTTCTAAACCATTATCTGTACAAATTTTCTTTAATCTAGTTGAATAAAAACTCTGACTGAGCCAATCAATATTAAAATCCCCTACTATAATTAATGGGTATTTTTTATCTGACCAACCTTCACATTCTGTCTCAAAAAAAGATAAAAACTCTGGAGTCACTTGCCCTGGGAGAATGATACACGCTTCCTCCAATATAGATTGCATTATTAATGCTAAGTCTCACTATTGCAAACCAATAATTCTTATCATAAAAATATTTATTTACTTCAATTACTCTAAAACTATCCTTTAAGTATACTAATAACACCCCCTTTACCTTTATCATTTGGTACCCTACTATATTAGTTTCTCTAATATCTTCAGTAATTCTTGTTTCTGTTAAACAGACTATTGAAGGGTTTGTACTTAATATAAAATTATGAATTTCGTCAAACCTTGATAATAAACTTTGTGAGTTTATTAATATTATCGTTATTCCTAAAAAAAACGATCTTTTGCTACACTGGATTTAGGGTTCTCATTTTTAATTAATGGTAATATTTTTTGCAATTTTAAAGCTACTTGAGCCTTACCAATATAATTAATAAACAAACTTTCTCTAAAAACAAAGCATTGTGACGTTAAAATTGCATTCAAACGCACAAACTTATTCTGATACTCTTTTTCATCATATACATTGTAAAACATCACTTTATTATATTCGTTTATGTATGTATTGAAAAGATTGTTACTGTTTTCCCATAGAGGCACAGAAAAAAGAATCAAGTTTGTATAGCTGTTTACTGTTCTCAGATTCTTAATAGTGCCTTCCTGTACTCTAACACCCCTCAATACATTTAATGTTTCCCCCAGAACCATAACAAAATCAGACTTTGTGTAATTCCTTGATAAGTCTAATATATTTTCAACCACGTCATCAATTAACGCATTATTCTTAACAGAAGAACAGATATTATAATTGCCACCCAGATATTTATCCAAAACTGGTCTCAACCCACTTCCCAAATTATCAGCCAATACAAGGATGATATTACTTTTTTGTAAATGTTTTTTATTTAAAATAACCTGGTTGCATTGTCTTTCCCTAACTGGAAATGTTTTTAAGTCTATTACTTCCTGCCTATACACATCCATGTCATTTTCCAGTATTCGAATTGTATTTTTTTTTAACCAAACATTTATTTCATTGTAATAGTTACAAACATTTTCTAGTTTAAATAAACTCGAATCAGTGCTTATAGCACTGCCTCGAGAATGACTAAATGTGTGCTATTACACCTAAGACATTATAAACAGCTTTACTAACCTAATATATATCCCTAATATCTAACTTACACCTAAGTTTATTTTTAAGTTATTAACAAATCTATTAAAATTTTGGATATTTTTGACATCTTCCGGTATCCTGTTGAATACTTTGAATGCTTGTATTATCGGGTTATTAAGTCCTATATTAGTTCTTGTGGGTAACTGATATATAGAGTTTCCGGCGAGTTTCGTGACTATGTATTTCATTATAAAAACTTATCTTGGTGTCACAGTTTTGTTTTTTTGTTTTAACTTTATACATTAATTTGCTTTGATCTAATTCTAATATTATATTTAATTTACAAATATTTAGTTCCCTGCATAACGCATTTGTGTTAAAAAGTCTTTCATAGTTAAAAAGCACTTTAAGTGCTTTATTTTGGAGTATTTGAATCCTACAAAAGTTGGTTTTGCTACACATTCCCCAAACTGGGAGGAGATATCTTAGGTGTGAAAGAACGAAGGAATTATAAACATTTATTTTAATTTTTTCTGTTAAATAGCTCCTACACTTGTAAATTGCTGAGATTATGGGTACTGTTTTATCATTAATCTTATTTACATGTTCACTCCAATTTAAATTATCATCAATAGTTAGGCCCAAGTATTTAATATTTGATACCTGTGCTAAATGCATATTATTAATTTTAATTTCTAGATTATTTACATATTTATTTTTCTGTTTAAAAACCATATATTTCGTCTAATCAATGTTAGTTTTTAGTTTATTATACAATAACCAACTTAGATATTTACTCAGCACCTCATTAATCTCCTGACTTAAAGTGACCTCGTCTATTCCTGTCAAGACAGGGACTGTATCGTCCGTAAATGCAAAGTATTGGGCTCCAAGGCCAGCACACTTCAGGCAAAGAACATATAAAGAATAGAGTAACGGTCCCAAAACTGAGCCCTGGGGCACACCAAATGTATTGAAGTCGATCTCACTATGAAATTGACCAAGTTTTACATATTGTTTTCTTTCACATAAGTAGGATTTTATTATGCTGTAAATCACCCCAATAAAGCCCATTTTATACAACTTATCTAATAGAATTTGGATATTCACGACATCAAAAGCTCTCCGTAAATCTATAAATATCGCTACAACAATTTCCTTATCATCTAGGGCTCTCGATATATAATTTATAAAATCGACTGTGGCGCAAAGAGTGCTACTATTTTTTATGAAACCATATTGGTAATCATCTAATAATTTATATTTATTTATAAATGACATCATTCTTTTTTTAATTATTCTTTTCTCAAATTTTTTAAAAAACACTTATGACAGAAATAGGCCTATAGTTATTCATATTATCTCTGTGTCCTGATTTAAATATCGGGGTTATTTTACTTATTCTTAATTCAGTTGGGAACTTACCACTAGTTAATGTTTAATTAATCAGGTTTTCTAAGGTCGCCAGAAGGTCTTCCCTTACAGTGAGAATGTCTTTAACTGATATTTCGTCATGACCCGGTGCTGAATTTCGTTTTATTTCCAATATGGTTTCATTTACTTCCTGTTCGTCAGTGAGATCCATAAAAATACTATTATCACAACTAATATCATTGAATATGATTTCATTTCCCTTTACCCGAATCTCCTTTTCCAGTTCTAGGGCGATATTTTTACCCACCTGAGCAAAATGGTTATTCAAGCCGTAAACTATATCTACTGGATCAGTCAATACTTCATTTTCTGTCTTTAAAGAATCAATATTATTTTCCTGAGTGTCTTTTTTTTAAACTATTGATAATTTGCCATTGTTTTTTGCTATTCTGACCCGCCAAGTCCTACTTATTTTTGAAATAGCGACTCTTTAAAGTTTTTATTTTATTATTTATTTTATTCTTAATTCTTTGAAATTCCATCTCAAGATTTATATCATTAGGATACTAATGAGAGTATAAGATGAATCAAATCCCGGAATGATGAAGCATTCGAGTTTGTCATAGCTTGTCTAAAAATGCCTTAAACCTATTGGGATCTACTGTCTTAAATTCATGTTTAACTTTTGGTTTATACAATTTACCACACTCTGTAGTGCGAACCAACAAAAGATTGTGATCCGAAAGACAATTATCCTCAACTTCTACCTCACATTTTACCTTGCAATTTTCATCAGTCAAGACATGATCTATGCGGGTTTTAGTAGAACTAGTTACTCTGGTCGCATTACTTTCATTTATAACATTATTTATTTGAGAGATTGTTTGTAGTTTGTTGTTGTATATGAATTATCTAATAAATATATGTGATTTTTAGGGTATTTAAGTAAAATCAATTCAAAGTTGGTCAAGAATTCTGTATTATTATACGAGGGTGGTTTATAAATTGCGCTTATTTTTAAACTTTGTTTTTGCTCACCTATTTCTACGCATATCCAATTTATTGCACTTTCACGCTTAGACCTCTCAATTTCCCTAAACTTTATCTTGTTTTTTACATACACAGATACACCTCCACCTCGATTTTCCCGACAGCAGTGTACACCTGTATAGCCATCTATCCCATAAAGACAAGTTTCCTCCTCCGATAGCCACGTTTCTGCCAATAATAATATATCACAATACTTATCACACACAAAACTTTGTATAAGATCCAGTTTACTCCGGATGCTTTGTATGTTCATAAAAGCTATTTTAAGTCCATCACGAGGCCTCTCTAATTTTTCAGTTGCTCTTCACTCTTAACCAACATCACTCTACTATTCTCATCCTTTCTAAGCAGGATACTACCATTGTTTATCCAAATAAACTTATATCCCTGGTCTGCTGCTTTGTATTATAGCTCCAAGTTTGTTTTAGTTAGGTCATGATTCAAGTAAACTATTGTCTGTAGCAAATCCTAGACTTCCACTACTAAGTTGAAGTCTTTTTTGCCTTCAACAAGATTGTTTTTGATCTTTCCTCCTCAAATACCACTTTAATTGCACAATTTTTGCTATTATCCTCAGTCATGCGATAAGCTGTATACTTTTTCCCACCTGGGAAACACATCCAGGTTCTCTCCGATTCTAATTTTCCTTATATGGGACCCCTTGAATAATTAGACTGTTTTTTTTTAGTTCATTTTGCTCTTTTTTGTTGAGTTGTTCTTTTACCTGTGTTAATTCCTCTTGTAGAACATTATTTATTTTAACCTGTTCCTCAAATTTAGAGAGTAGAAGGACGTATTTTTGGTCCATGTCCTCCAGTTTAGCCATAACATCCTCCAGGGTAATTGTTTTAGCTTTAACTTGTTTTTTGGCCGTTTTCTCACCATTTTTACAGCCATCACAGTGCCATGACTGTGTCGATTTGTTTAGTTTGGGTTAGTAAGTTGGGTAAGTTTTGCGGGACATAGAAACGCAAGTTCTGTGTTTCCATATATTGCATTTGTCGCACAATAAACCTTCATCATTATCTTGTACGTTTTTATTACAAATATCACACACTTCAATTTCTGAATCCGACATTCCGGCAACACTGCCTTGAGACTCGTTCGATTTACGTAAACAACAAAGGAATTTGCTCTGCAATTTACAAACTCTTCTTTTGCCTTCACTTTCACATACGTTAATACTATCACTACAAACCACTGTACTGTTTTTAAACTTTATCTATCTCAATATCCGCCATAAAACAATACTACATTCGGAATAACAACACACCAGCTGCCCACTGTTGCCAACTTTTGTTTGTTTAGATCTTCCAGGGTCTGTTTAACATCAGCACACTCTTGAATGGAAGAGTGTCATTCCTGTTCCAACTTCTGGTTCATTTCTTCCAGTTCTTTGATCTTCTCTTTTAAATTGCGTAATTCATTCTGTTCCTCCGACTCCCTACTATCACTTTTTGATGACTTTTTCATTCCCTCTTGCATTTTTTAATCTCTTCTTGTAATAGTTGTATTTCATTCCGTAAAACTTTCTATACCGTGCTCCTCCTCATCTCCCATTTTTTTAAACATTTCCCTATTTTTTCAATAAATTTGTTCGCATTGCTTAGAACAATATATTTCGGCTTGATTCAAAATCTTAAAATAGCTTCTTCTTTCCAGGCAAATCGGATGGTATACATTTAAACATTCCAAACACACCAAGTCATTAAACCTTTTGTTTTTACAGCATTTAAAAGTATTCTTCTCTCATCCATATTTTGATTTATTTATTTACTTATTTTGATAAATAAACAAACTACAAAAATATGTAAACAAGTTAGAACGACCTTGTGTTCACAAAAACTATAAATACCATATAATGCTGTTAAGGATTTTGCATTGATAAAAAAAAACGCATTCCATCTATTGTCTACACTAATATTCCATTTTCTTCTGTAATTATCACTTTAAATTTATTACTGTTTATTGCATCAAATAGATCTCACTTTCCAAAATTTTTATTTTATTAATACTTTTATTTTTAAGCAGTAAATAAAATGTGGAACACAAACAACCGTACGTGTTTATCGCTTGGCAAAATATTAAGCGTCATACAGAACAGCATAACACTTTCATATTATAAGAGCAATTGTATTAACTTACCTGTATATACATTTGTTGACATTTGCTGACTAATGGCATCAACGCCGTGCGCAGGTGTTGCATAACCAAACCAGGATTATTGCGAGACAAATGTTGAGCAGCTTCTATAGCGACATCGTGAAGAACGAAAGGACTTACAATAGAGTTTACTGCGCATACACAGAAATGATGAAGATGGTGTGTACCTAAAATATCAATTTTCATTTTGCAAATTCGCTTAAGATGATATACGCATTTTAAATGGTATTTGGTATGTACTACAGTCCTAAAGTTGTCAAATCGTATATTGGTCACATTACATAATATTGCTAGCATCAAATTTTCAATATTTCATTATATATTAATAAAATGACAAATATATTATAATATGCAGATTAAATTTCTTACTTAGATTTTTAGAAATCCGTAATAACCATTTCACATCTTCTCCGTAAGGTGGATTTCTGGCATATTTTGCCTGAGGCCTATCGTCGTGAACTCTTCTAGCTAGTGTATCTAATGCTAGCATGCCAACGCGATAAGCCGTCAGTAAATAACGAAGTTGAGTCTGGTTTAATTGTTGAGGTCTGTGTGGTCTGATAAACGCCTGCTGTGGATGGAGAGCGAGACCTACAATTTAATGGTTATATTTAAAAAATTATCGCATAGTATGTCACCCTCTCGGGTGACCTGACCGAAACGATGATGCGACGGGGTTAGTTGTACAGAGAAATAGCGAAGAACTATTACATATCGCGCTAAAAAAATTCGTAATATGTAACCTTTATAAACAATACAATAAACACATATGCATACATACATACATACATAACGGCATATTATGCGTTCCATACTTACATACATGTGAGATTGATTTATCAGAACATTTGAACTACCCTTGGTCCCAATTAGTTCGAATAAAAACACCCATAAAAATAAACAAAACGGCAGACCCTGGACAATTGCTCATATCTGGAAAATCCGACCCTAATTGTGAGTATAAGTTATCTGATTAGGGCATTCAATGTATTTTTTTAGTGCTGTTACTTCTACTATAAGAGATTCAGGTCTGCATTGAAATTGAAAATAAATAAATTCATTACCTTCGGACGAACGTAACAAGAAAAGACAAAACATTAGGCAGTATGAGGCAATAAATTAACAATAACATCACTTTCTGCCTCATAAATTTTTTTTTACGTGGATTCGGATTCAAATAACGTGTCTCCAAACGAAGTTAAGGTTGCCAATAATGTTCTACGATGCCTGTCACGCGGACTTCATGGTTCGAGGTCGGATATACGAAAAAAAATCTTCTGAGAAAGCCTAATGATTATTTTAATTTTACTGTGCCCATCGCTCAAATACAAATCTATATTATTTCTGACATAAGTCAAATTCTGTAATATATAAATCTATTGTAAAGCCAAAATGCCAACACGCCTAACAACCATCCCTGCATCTTCAACTAGAGATCAATCTTACGGCTCTCCCTTTGAATCAGAATTCTCTCTGATTGGGTCAAGTACATACAGAAGCATGGAAAAGACCAAAACAAGCAGATCAATGTAGCCACACATTTAAAAACGTTACGTAAGACAAGCACAAAAACTGCTTTTAAGCCTCAATCTGCTCATCACATAGTAGTTTGTAATACAGAGATGCACCCAACTGGTGCCCAACCTGAAGAGATACGTACAGATAATCAGGAAATATTCGAACAAAGGAAGATGCGAACTTTCGATCAAAGCGAAAGTTGATGTCAAATGGTAAATCATCAAAAACCAAAAAAAAAGTAAACAGATTAGATTCTACGGTTTGCGTATTTAGGCAGCCTCCGCGTTACAGAACCCCAGTTAAAAATCGGTGCCTGATTGGCTAACTCCAACCCCGCCCGTCAATGTTGTTTACGTTTATTCACTTCACGCATTTGTATGAGACTTTTCGTGAGAAGCAGTAATGAAAACGCCTGGCTCAGGTGGTAATGCTGGCAACGACTCGTGAAACGCCCTATATCAGACACACGACTCGTGAAACACACCATAGCCAGGCTTTCCCGCGTCGAGTTACATAACGATGACCAAGAACGATGATACCTCCTTTTTATATATAATATGTATGGATAGATTATTCACACTCGGTAGAAACGGGATAAAGATTATTCATTAGGCAAAACTGATACAGATAAGACGCTCTATTTTGGTATTTCTATTTTTGATTGTTCATTGTTTGGCAGTTATTATTGCAATATATATTTGTTGTGTTGAATTTCAGTGTTTGACTCTATCTAAAAACGGTGAATAGCCGACATCAGAAGTGGTCGAAAAAAGTGTTGAGTTCGTGTTTCTTTGTATCGCGTCCAAATACTGTACAAAGAAATATGAACCGAAAACGATCAAGAAGAGAAATATTTTCATCTTCGCCTAGTTCTTCAGACAGTTCTTAGAAACTAAGAAGAGACGCAGAGTACGAGAAACTGTAAGTTACACTCCTCCACCTCATTATATTGCTCAGACATCACTAGAATCAAGTCTAATTTCGAGAATATCGACAATTATAGCTGAATTTGATCCTAAAACTATGATTGTCAATGATTGGATTGAAATAGTCCAATATCATGCTAATATTTACCAATGGTTCGATAATGTAACCATTTTTAACCTCTAAATAAATTAAAAGGCACCGCAAAATTGTGATATGACATTTACATCGAAAGCGAGTTAGGGTGGTCCCAGTTTACTCGGGCAAAATGGAAAAATACATTGATTTCTACCTTTCAATCTAAACGAAATGCGTTTAAACTATTAATGGATAGTGTTAATCATAAACCTAAGTGTTCCTTATATGATTTCTATTTTCCCGGCGCTTGCAAGTTTTTTTTAATTTTTTTTTTTGATTGGTTGCGAGCCGCAGCCAGCGAAGGGCATTGCATGAATACAATGTGTAAAGTGAAAAAACGCAAAACAGCACCAATGGGCGGGGCTAGTGTAACACACATGCTTATCTAGACAATCGGGCGGTGTTATTAAACTGGGGTTCTGTCACGCGGAGGCGTCCTAAATATGCCTACGGTTTAAAGTCGCAGAAAAATTCAGAATTGAAATGTTAATATTTTTCATATTCGCATGGTAGCCGTCTTACTGTGCGTACTGGATTTTGCGGGGTCTTTAGAAAAATGAGCCCGCTCGAATTTCATGTTTTTAAGCCCGATATAGTTAAATCAGTGCTCGGTGTAATTTTCTGCATGACTCAACCTGGATTTGTTACCAAATTCAGACCATAGTTCAGAATAATCTTAAAATTTTTAGTTTCGGGGAAGCATCCCCGGCTCACTTGCAATGTCTGAGACGAGAGACGACTTGTCAGAGTGGTCCCTCAGTGATGTATCAAAGTCCCTAAAAGAAATTCAGAAGCTGCTTGTCAAGTTTTGAGAAAAACCCAAAATGCCGTGAATGTTCACATGGCTTTTCATCTTTTTGAATGCCGACTCGGCGCAGAATGACTTGGAAGAAGCGTTCTTTAGGAGAATCGCTCACGTAACAGAAGTTCACCCAAAAAGAACCAAGAAAACAGTTAAGAAAAAGGTAGAGCTTAGAGTAGACTGCGGTCAAAAAGTCTCCACCAGCAAAAATACCGCTCTTGCGAAAGGTACGAACGACACATCCCCAACATATAATAAGAAGATGAAAGTCGAGATTCCTAATTCTGCATTTGTTATTCTTACAGGAGATTTTAATATAAACTTTTGTGATAGGAGTTTCATCTTTACTATGCGCTTTTGCCACTTACTTCGCTCATATAAATTTATGCATGCATGTAAGCGCTCCAACACGCATTACACAGTCTTCCTCCAGCACTATTCATTATATCTGTTCTAATTCTTGCGAGGAGCCTGTTGAATGTTCGATCGAAAACGCTGCTTTATCTGACCATGAGGCCGTTTTTTGCAGGTTTTTGAGTGTCGTGCAGGAAGCAACACTCAAACCTAGATTTGGTCGAATATTTAGTGAAACCAATTACAATCGGTTTCATATGATGTGTGCCTCTTCACTGTGGTGGATTCACATGAACCAATATCGAATTTTCATGGTAAACAGATGGATCTCTTCAATAATGCTTTTTCTCTATACAAAATAAATCCCAGAATGAAATCTAAGAAATCCTGATTTACAAAGAGGCTTAGAACTGCGATCACTACATCTAATCACAAAATTTACAGTTTGCCGAGTGTTTCATACACATTTCAACAAATACCGCTCCTTATATCGTTGTCTAATTAGAATAGCTAAAGATAAATTGTACTCAAATCGTCTAATTACCTCCTCGAACACCCAGAAGGAGTGCTGGCACATCATCAATGACATCCGGCAGAGGAACAACCGCGGCTTAGCATCACTTCCTGAGATCACCCTCAATGATTTGGATAATTTCTACTGCAGCATTGCTGACAATCTTCAGCAGAGCCTTCAGCAGTCTCAAGATCCAATGGTTTACTTATCAGGGGTAAATATTCCGAATTCCTTTTTCTTCTTACCAATCGAACTCACCGAAGTTAAACAATCACTGCTATCAATTAAAAACTAGAATAGTGCTGGTGACGATGAACTTTCTGCCAAAATTTTCCTCAATATGCCTGATGATGTATTCTTGGTCCTAGCCCAGGCAATTAACCGACAGTGGGAATTATACTCGGTTCACCAAACACGGAAAACACGGATACAATAATTCTTCTTATTTTATGATTCCATTGATTCAAAACGTAGGAACTTTCATTAACACACTCTATTTTTATTTTTTGTATTATGGATAAGAAAAATCGAAATGAAGAACAAAACATTGGGTCGATTCAATCATAAAATAAGACGAATTGTTTCCGCGATTGGTGAATCTGTTCGGCGCGTCGAGTATAGGTGTTTTTTCACCTTGCTTAACTACAGCCAAAGTCATTCCCATTTATAAGGAGGGAAGTTTAGATGATCCATCCAACTTCAGGCCAATCTCTCTCCTATCCACTTTATCAAAAGTCATTGAAAGGCTGGTAAAGACACGTATGCCTTCCTTCATTTATTCAAACCGGATTCTAAGCAAACATCAATTTGGTTTCCGGGACAAAGTCAGTACCAATGATGCTGTGTATCATCTACTGCAGCAATTATACACTCAAATGAATGAGGGTGGAGCTTCTGCTGTTGACTTTTGTGATCTGTCAAAGGCTTTTGACTGCGTCAGTCCTGATATCCTCCCAAGTAACAATTTTGAGACACTTTTGATTTATTTAGGGTTTAAAAGTGCTTTAATACGTTCAATAAAAATATATTGGTTTTAAAGCCACCTTAAGATAAACTAAAAGTTCTTTAAGACCACTTATTCTTATGCAAAGGATTTAAGGCGCCCTTTAAATCAAAATAAATAACTATTTGCTCTTAATGCTATTGGTCTTATAGTGTTTTTATAATACTCTTGACACTCGCTATTTTAAAACTAATTTGCCTTTTTAAAGAATTAAATAGCAAGTTGGATTTAAAACAATTGCTTTTGGAACAAATAGTTTTAATGTAGTTTTATGGAGTGCCCTTGATGTACTCATTAAAACCAGTTAAGAGACCTATTTTATCTTAAGACTATATGCTCAATAAAATTCCACACTAAATCCAGAAACCGCTGTTCGGGTGTCCCCATTTGTTATAAATGCTATTAATGTAACAACATGTAACAGTAATATGCAAAACTTAATGGTTTTTCAATTAAATTAGGCACACAAAAGATGAAAATGCACTAAATGCAGCAATCACAGAACCGACACAATTTGTAAGGTTAGGAGTTCATTCGCGTACCAGACCACTTTAAATCAATAAGACCACGAGTTTGAACACTTTGAATATATTAAAGCAACTTAGTTTTAAAATGAAGAGTAAATAGGCTACAGCGGGAGTAATTGTATTTAAAGTGGTAAATAAAAAGCTGTTTTAAGTCTTGTAAGATTTAAATTGTTCTATAAATTTGTAATCAGTTTTAATGTAGATCGCGCCATGTTTTATGTAAAATACAGACTCCGCCATGATGGACATTTTCAATAGCCAAGGAAAAAAATTTTATTACTGAAATATACGCGCCTTACATCGTCTTAAATAATCGTAGAACGGTGTGCCGAAACATTCAGATGTTGAAGTGCAAAATAAAATTTAACGATATTTAAAAAAAAAATTAAATAATAAAAAAAGACAATAATTGGATGGCGCTCGAGTTATGTAGAAGTTTTTTGATATATTTTATCAGAAAAAGTAGCATGCGTTGGTAAATTCATTACCAGAATAGTTTTTATTTAATATTATTCATGATCTGCTTTATATGCGCGCGTTACATTTATTCTCTGCCATTGCCATTATCACATGAGACACTCACCGTTAACTATTTATCCAACTTTAGTAAACAAAATGAAACCCTTTTAAGATTAATTATAATGATTCGTGGTAATTTAGTCTGCTGCAAGTATATTTTAAATGCAAAACGTCAGTTAACACATACATTTAAAGTTGCCTTGAACAACTCTTGAAGAATATAAAATTAAAACTAAAGGGTTTTAATATAGTTTTAAAATTTGGTCTTGAAGACCTTTTTAAGATGGTACCTTTTTGGCTAGAAGCTACTTTATGTTGGTTCTAAGACAGATTTGAAGATCATTTGGTTTTATTCGAACTTTTATTGTATAATTTTAAAGCGACCTTGGAGATCGTAATAAAAGCATTAGTGTTACCTGGGCTACTTCAGAAGCTCGAACGTTATGGTTTTAGAGGTCAGACTTTGTCATGGCTTTCCTCTTTCCTTACGGGTCGTCGCCAGCGTGTCATCATAGGGCCTGCATGCCCCGATTATCAATTCATTGGATTCCTCAGGGCTCAGTTTTGGGTCCTTTGTTTCTGGTTTACATCAATGATCTTGCAGGGCTTCGGATTAGTGGTCGATTCACCATCTTTGCGGATGATACATCCATTTTGTGGCATGGTCAGGATCCTATACTAAACTGCTGGCCATTTGCTTTCGAGCAAGGAAAATTTCGCCTAAATTTAAAACTAAATATTTTGCTAACCAGACATGATATCGACCTCGGGCTTTTAATGACTGATAGACATATCCCTTAGGAAAAATTTTTCAATGTTACATTTGTTTAAATTTTCAAAAATTATTATATACAGGGTGTGAAAGAAGACGGTGATTTTTGCTCCAATTTCAATAGCATGTAACTTTCACAATAAATTTTTTAAATTTTGTCACTGTACGTCAATTGAATCACTGGTCCGTAGCAAAGAAAGTAGTTTGTCAAATTTTTGATATCTGCTATATTTTAAGAGATATTGATTTTTTTGTAAAACCTTGATTTTTTCAACTTTTTGGTAGCTAGACCCCCCTGTGCGTTATATCGCGCTAATTTTATAAGTGATTATCATTATACCTTAAGAAGAGCTTTTTTATGTTCAGTAAAAAAATTGTACCTAAATATTGTGATGTGCAGTGGCGTACTTATAATCACGTTATACTATGGTTTATTAGTATCTCACAGTTTACCCGATTGTTTTGTATTGGAAAGTACTCGCCTCTAGATTAAGCAAGTTTTATCCTTATTTTTTATTTTTTAATATTGCACTGCACCTACATGTATATTTTACAGTGTGTCTAAAAAATTTTTAAAAAATTTATAATTTTGCAATTTAATTTTTGGAAAAATTGTATTTATTTATTTCTAATACAGCACTATTCCTAAATTTAAACTTGTTTTCAAAACTCTTAAAATTAAACATCACTAGTTTGATTTTGCGAGCAAGTACTTTCCAATACAAAACAATCGTGAAAAATTGTGAGATACTCATAAACCATAGACATATAGTGATTATAAGTACGCCACTGCACATCACAACATTTAGGTACAATTTTTGTACTGAAGATAAACAAGCCTCTCATAAGGTATAATAATCACTTACAAAGTTTGCACAATACAACGCACAGTGTGGTCTAACTACCAAAAAGTTGAAAAAAACAAGGTTTTTCAAAAAATCTGTAGCTATTAAAATATAGCAAAATTTGACAGACTACTTCCTTTGCTATGAACCAGTGATTCAATTGATGTACAGTGACAAAATTTAAAAAAATTATTATGAAAGTTACATGCTATTGAAATTGGAGCAAAAATCATCGCCTTCTTTGACACCCTGTATATAAAATTTTTTGACAGTTTACAAAAATCCAACATTGGAAATTTTCTCTTAAGGGACAAATCTATTAACCATTAAAAACCAGAGATCGTTATCATGTCTGGTTAAGAACATATTTAGTTTTAAATTTAGGCAAAATTTTTGTTGCTCGAAAGCAAATGGCCAGCAGTTTATTTCATAGAACCATATTGCAGGATCTTGAGAGAGTGAAATTATGGTGTGATTCCAATCAGTTGACTTTAAATCCTGCAAAGTCAAAACTTATATCCTTCAAGGGCAATTTAATGAATGTCTCAACTCTCCAATTGTATGTGCATTTGAAAGCAAATTCCTTGGCATTATCATAGATAATAATCTCAGGTTCGATACTCATATCAAGAGCCTAGCCAATAAACTATCTTCTGCCTGCTTTGCAATCAGGGTGGATGGGTCAGATGTTGGCAGGTTGGTGTATTTTGCTCTCTTTAAATCACATCTCCGTTATGGAATAGCTTTCTGGGGAAATGCAAGCAGTTACCTAATACAAATGCTGCTAACTATTAAAAAAAGAGCCATCCGGTATATTTGTAAGGCTAGACCTCTTGTTTCATGTCGCCCTCTATTTCTCCGTGAGAAAATAATGACTCTCTTGCCTATATATTCATGAGACTGCTTGCCTTATCTTTAAAAATCGAGATGGTGAATAATCCTAGGTACCCAAGCAGGAATCAAAATATACTTAGATTTCCCCAACCATCTTCCAGCTTGACAAGGAAGTCTATATTTTACGAGGGTATTCATATATTTAATCACCTTCCTCAAAGCGCAAGGGGTCTACATGCCTTTCTAAATTTAAAAGAAGGGTAAAGAAGGTTCTCATTGAAAGGGCGTACTACTCCCTAAATTAGTACTTGGCAGACTTTTCTAGGTGGCATGGGAACATAGTGGGATCATTTTGTGTTGTAATTTTTTTTATCTTATTTGTATTTTTTGTATATTTATCAATTTTAACTTATGCTGACTTTCACATCTATTTTATTCTTTTTTCTTTTTTTATATAATATGTGTAAATTTGATTTTGTGTTTATTTATGTCCTATATTACGTGTAAGTTTTATATTTACATTAAGTGTTTTTATTTCTCTATGACTATGTTAAGTATTAGACTTAGGACCGCTTTGTTAATGACATATGTAAATGTTCAAATCAAAACTCCTTTTAAAACTTTACCTTTTAAAAGAAATATACGAAAGGTTTACTTAGATGTAGGAGGGAGAAGCAGCGATCAAAACTAGCAACCGCTTCCAGCCGTTAAGCGATAACGAAGATACGGATTCCGATAGGGCTACAACCAGAACAAGATCCCTAATACCTTTCATTTACTCCTTGACAATATGTTAAACCATTCCGACAAGAAATAATCGACAACACTTATGTGGTGACCGAGGCGGTCGCTCAACTGTACCCAGTTTCCCTATCCATTATTAAAAAAATACTTCGATTAGATAATCCCGTACTTGTCTAGCGTAATGTGGTGGTGCACTGTTTTGTTGCACAATTTGATTATCTAATAAGTTACATTAATTCCTGTACAATAAGATAAATGTCTTGATATTTTTCTCTCAGATAGTGACAATAACTTTGATGAAAAAAGTATACATTTGATAAAAAAAATTAAATTCTTGAAGAAACAACTAATACTTGTGTTAGCACATGCTGCAACGTTGTAATTTAAAAAAAATATATATATATAATCACTTTTCTAATTTTGACATATAAAGTGACACTTTTCAAAACTCTTTGACGTTTTGAAACGTCCTACTGTTCGTAACTAGTCACGAAAAGTAAAATATTTCGCAACTGGTGATGAAAAGCACATTGCGCCATTCATTAAGTAACATACAGATTATTTTTTAAACTAAACTACTTGAACTTTATTGTCATTTAATTGATGTACGACATGTTAATGAAGATTTTGTTCTTTTACCCAATTTTATTACATGTGAATAAAAACATTAATTAACACAGTTCGAACAATTAGTGATATTGACCCCGGCTTACAACGAAGTTTTCTATGTGGCATTAATTTCCATGGAAGTTTCTCCAAGAATGTTTGTGGCAATCTTCTGTTTATTCGTTATTAAATTCTCCATATAACCCTCAGCAACTGTATTAGACTTCCATCCCCAATGCTGTTTGATTCTCAACAAATCGGCTCCAGAATCCGCGAGGAGAGTAGTCAGTCGATAACCGTCGAAAACAGTGACCGGTATACAAACAAGGATTTGGCAACTTTAAAAACTGGGCAATTATTTTCGGCATATTTCCAAATGTATTAATACCTACAGGTTGCACTCCACATTTCCCATTTGAATATTTGACAAAAAATATGTCATGCTTAACATTTGACGGCCTTAGCAGAACGTATTTCTTTACCATTTCGATGCAATTTATACCTTCAAAAGCTCCAGCGGTTATAGCAAATTCTCGATATACGTTCGTCTTTGTGTTGGGAACTGTCACTTTAGCAAACTGCTCCTGAAATACTACATTTTCTACGCGAAGAAAGGTTAATTCACCTTTTCGGCAAGCTCCAGCAACTCCAATGATTAATGCTCTATCTTGGTCATTAAATGTTGCTCATCGGCAGCATCTCTCATAAAATCGGATATGTTTTCTTTGCTTAAAACTTGCGATTTTTTTGGCTGGTAACCTTCAAAATGACGTTTTTAAAAACGCCAGTAAATTTGTATACTTCTTAATGTCAATATTTCTTTTTAGACACAATTCGGTTCTTAACGTCGAATATTAGCTCCACAAGGGTGAATTCTTCATTTCCTTTTTTTCTTGAAAATACGCTAGCAAAACCTTTTCGTTCAAATGGGAAATCCTTTTGTGTTCACACCAGAAACTAAATTTGGCATAAGCCAAATCAACTTGCTCCTCGACTTCTTAGGAATAATTGTAGATAACGCAGATTGAGCAGCTTCCTCAATGTCACTCGGTACGTCATTCTCTGAATCGGACATTGCAGTATATGTATTCTTCTACTTTAAACCAAATTTAATAAATTATTTACGAGAAGAAAAACGATTATTATTTTTCGATTCTTTTGACAGTTTAAACTCATAAAACATGACACTAAACAATACTTGCTTCCATAGCAACGAAGTAACAAATAAACATCTCCGAACTTACTAGACGATTTAAAAGGAATCTAGGAGGGACACTCGGATGGGCCATTTTAGTACTTTTATTTTGAATTTAAATAGTAACTTCCTATTCAAAATTAGAAAAAATATTGTGTCAAACACGTTGGGAAACACAATTTTTCGTAACTTCGCTCGTTGCGCAGAAATACGCTCGTTATGAAAAATAGTGCTTTTCCCAACTGGTTGCTCAAATAACTATTAATTTACTTTAATGAAACTAACTTACGAAGATTTAGAAATAGGATAGCAGGAGCAGGGACAATTTGATTTTCAAGAGCTGCAAATGTCCATCGCTATTTAAATCATAATCCATAAAAAAATTACCAATTGTCTTTTGCTCTATGATACCAGCCCAGATATTATTTGTTTGCGAGAATTGTGTTATTCATTTATTTTTTTATTTATTTATTCAAACATACATACATATCAGGCAAAGCTGCCCAAATAGTACAGCGCATCTCTTATACAATTATGACCTCACAATAATTATTATAATTATTATTACATATTCATATCTAAAAAAAAACAAAACAACAAAAATAGGGAGATATAAGGACAAGTTACTTATAGCAAAAAATACCACTATTCCATCATTCTACAAGCAAGCTAAAATCGCAAAAGATCATCAGGGGTATTTTCAAGTAACCTGTTAACCCTTTTTCTAAAAGTAATTGAGCTACAATTGCAGTTGAAGTCTTAGGGAATAAACCTATTAAACCAATTCATAAACCTGTCGACCACTTTATTCTTTCCCACATCTGTCCGGCTGTAGTTCAATAAAAACGTTTCAAATTGTCTCGTTGTTCGAGAAGGAACTTTAAAATTTAGTAGACTGAGCAGATCGGGGCAATCTATTTGGTTGGTAAGAATTTTATGGCCGAAAGAAAGAGTGAGTTTGACTCTGCGTCTTTCTAGTGATTCGAGACTTAAAATATGTAAACGTTCATTGTGTGGGAGTATAGTCTTGTCGATTCTGAGTTTAAATAGTAAAAAATTGGCAAACTTTATTTGAACCCGTTCAATTCTAGCAACATGAGTTCTATAAATGGGAGACCATACAATGCAACAGTAGTGAAGGTGGCTCCTGACTAGAGAATAGTACAATGATTTTAAGACTTCAACATTCCCAAACTCACCACATTGCCTCATAATAAAACCCGCCATCCCAAATGCCTTGGAAATTATCCAGTCAATGTGGTGTACAAACCTCAACTCGCTGTCGAACAAAACACCAAGATCATTCACTGTTGTTACACGTAATATATCACAGTTTCCTATGGAATAATTATACAAAATTGGTATTTTCTTCCTGGTAAAAGAGATTACTTTACATTTTAAGTTATTAAGCTGCATTTTATTTGCAGTACACCACAAATTTAAACTCAAGATGTCCGACTGCAAAAGATGACTGTCGTCATTGCTGTTGATTATACGGTAAATTTTCAAGTCATCGGCAAAGAAAAGAAAATGGCAATATGTGAAGACATCACTAAGGTCGTTAATAAATAACAAAAATAAAACTGGTGCCAAATGGGAGCCTTGCGGTACTCCAGAGTAAGCGCTAATCTTCTCAGACATAAGGTCGCCCAATTTTACGACTTGCTCACGATTTTCGAGATAACTTTGGAGACAGGTAAGCAGTGGTGGGCGGACTCCATAGGCCTCCAACTTGCGGAGCAGTATCTGATGACTAACGCGGTCGAATGCTTTCTGAAAGTCGAAATAAATCGTGTCAACTTGTAAGCCAGCATCAAGAGCGGATGCCAAAAAATTTGAGAATAAACTTAGATTAGTCTGACACGATCTACCTGCATAAAAGCCATGTTGGTGAATCGAGATCGTACTCTGAAAGGCACCAAATATAGCCTCAGTGACTATCTTCTCTAAAACCTTGGCTGCACAGCTTAGTCCAGATATTGGT
Source organism: Pissodes strobi (assembly GCA_016904865.1). Classification (NCBI taxonomy): domain Eukaryota; kingdom Metazoa; phylum Arthropoda; class Insecta; order Coleoptera; family Curculionidae; genus Pissodes; species Pissodes strobi. Next base: position 11,127 of record MU187887.1, on the reverse strand, counting down.
CGATAATTGGTTACATCGCTTCGATTGCCACCCTTGAAAAGCGCTGTAACAGTGGCAAATTTCCATGATGTTGGAAAAACCCCAGTGCCAAGTGACAACTTATAAATGTAAGTAAGAGGCAACGTTAGGGTAGGGCTACAGTTGTAAAGGAATATTGGTGGTATCATGTCCGGACCAGCACCCTTGTTAATATCCAGATCGATGAGCTGATTAAAAACAATGTCACTATTAACGGTAATTGTGCCAAGATTTATATCGTTAAGAATAGGCATCTGTGTGATGGATTGGGCACCATTGTGCTGAACATAAACTGACTGAGAGAAAGCAGAAAACAAATTAACCAACTCTTTGGGGTTACCAGAAAGGACATCATTATACTTCATCTCTCTTGGATACCCAACAACATCGCGCTTTGATCTAATGTACTTCCACAGGGATTTTACGTTTTTTAAAATATTGAACTGTGCAGTATTTATAAACTCATTGTAGTCAGCATTAATGCAAATCTTAGAGTCTTTTCTCAGTTGTTTGTAAATAGTCTCGTCAGTTGGTAACTTAGTTCTTTTGTACCTATTAAAAGCAGTATTCTTTTTGGAGATCAAATCAATAGTTTTCTTAGAGAAATAAGATGGATATTTTAATGTGCTTGTAGTTTTTTTTGGGACATATACATCAATGGCGGTATAAATTAAAGAGTAAAACATTTCGACAGCTAAATCGATATTTTGCCCACACAAACTCAGAACACCCCAGTCAATGCTCTCAAAGTAGTCGTTAAGTGAGTCATAATCGGCTCGATAATAATTATAGTTCTCGATCAGAATGTCAGTGTCTGCATCGACTAAGGATTTCTGGTTAATTCTTATATCTAATGGAGGATGATGAGCGTCAACAATACTCAAAGGCACATCACACTCGGTAATAGACATTGCCAGAAAATTAGAAAAAACTAAATCCAACAGAGTATTATTAAAATTGGCAATCCCATTAAGCTGTACTAGATCATACAAACAACAATAATCGTATAAGGTTTTTTCACAATCATTGTTAGAAATTAAAACATTATTAGAATCACTATTCAATACACTTAGGTAATGCGACTTATCATCTACAAAAGGATTGTCCTTAGTGTCAACGGGTATAATAGATTTTACAAAATTAGGCAAGTTGTAATCTCCAACAAGTACCATAAAAGATTTGGGAAAATTATCACTCATAGAGGCGACACTAGTCACATGATCTTCATATACACTCACCGGAGACATTGGTGGTATATAAACTGCAGAGAATATGAAATGTCTGTCACTGAAAGTCACACCGACCCAAAGCTCCTCAACAGAATTAACTGACATATCATAAACGGTGGAGCGCAACGCACCCTTCACAGCAATCAAAACGCCTCCTCCACGTCGTTTGCCACTTCTTTCAGGATCTCTACCCTTTCTATAAACTACGTAACTGCTAGGAAATACTTCTTCACTTGTTATTCCATCGTTTAACCACGTCTCGCTTAAGACGACAACGTCGTAATTAGAATTTAAAACCTCGTTATAAAATTGCGTAGTCTTTGTCCGAAGCCCTCTGACATTTTGATAATAAACAAACATATTCGCTATAGTTTCGGTGGAAGATCTTGAGGTTGCGTAAAAGTCTGATTTGAATGGGTATGCGGCTGCTGTGCTGTAGTTGTTGCGGAGACAACGCAGTCACCATTTTTATTAGACGGTAGCAAAGCGATATTCTCCTCAACAGGAGACTCCTCACTCGTCATACTATCATGTTCAGCTTGACCGAGAATATCACTGCAGAGATTAGCAACCAATTTCATTTTATCAAAGTAACAAGTACTGATTAAGAATCAATGATTTCAATGATTTCCTGTTGGCTGTATGCATGCGTTTCTTTATGGATAAGTTAATGTCATAAATAAAATCATTGAGAATGGGTCTATTGTATTCATATGTAGGTCCAATTATAACCATATTTATAGTACCAGCGACGCGGGCAATTTGTTCTAAACACCCTGTGTCAATGTTTTTCCCTGCGAGTGCATTCTCCCTTCCAACAAAAATAACAATATAATCGTTCTCGCCAAAGTTTTTAGAGAGGTGCAGATATCTAGCAGTTAATTCCTCTAAGAGCAATCCTGTTTCATACTGACAATTTATATCGAACCTACTATAAAGATATTTCTTAAACATCAGGGCTGTACCCATAACATAAGGTAGATTTCCAAAAATTAACATTTGAGGCTTTCGGTTGCTGTGTGATTTTCTATTATCAGTTTCTATAGTTTTCATAAGACCACTATTTGAGGTTGGCCTCACATAACAGTTTATTGAAGGCACACGATCATCACTAATAATTACATCAGTTGTATCATTCATGTCAGTAGGGAGAGTCTGTGCTTGGTTTATCGTTTCTCTTATAGAAAATAAATCGTAATTTAGTCTCTTCAATTCAGAAACATACAACTCATTCTCCTTTGTTAAAGTTTCCAAACTCACTAGCATATTGTTTTTTATGCTAGTTAATTCAGACAACTCAGCTGTTAACTTTTTAGCGTGATCACTGACCCCTTCTATTTCGGATAACAATGCCTGATTTCTTCCCTGTTATTACAATTTCATTTTTAAGTTTTAAAGTTAATTAAAGTTAAAATTTCCACTTCTTGTTTTTGCATTTCTTCGTCGTAATTTATATTTCTGTCATCATCAAAATCGTGAGTTAGCTAGATATATTATGCTGGTGCTTTTCAATGTTCTCGGATGTAAGCTTAGTTATTCGTTCTTCAAGTTCCTTAGTTTTCTCTTTCAATTTACATTCAAGCTTGGAAATACTTTCATCTTTCATTCTTAGTTCCTCTTTTGTTCTATCGAGAATCTTGGAACTCTCCTTAAGATTAGCCCTACAATTTCCGCAATAAAACAGCAAAGATCTCTGAGACAATGAGATAGCATGAACTTCGGTGGTATTTATTGCCGCGCAGTTTTTGCAAAGACAAACTGAGCAGGAATCGCATGTGCAACCAAAGAGTTCATCCCCTTTTGGCCTGGGCTTAAACACACATTTTATTTGACACTTCGAGCAAGTCAGCGTAGACATCATTGGGTTGATCCAAGAAACAATGCACGTGTAGCACAACTTCCCACAAAGTCGTTATTAAACCAGGGAAGAAACAGGCAGATAATGTCGCAGAGATACTCTTAAAATAAAAGAACGGATCTGTCCACTACCGAAAAAAAAAGTCGCGAACAAATAAAATCCATAAAGATGCCCTAGTAGTCTCGTCGATTCTAATGTATTTTATTAGTCTCTTCAATTTTAAAGTATTTCCTTGAGACTCCAATAAAAAACGTATAATCCTGGTAACTGATAAGAATTATAAGCGATACATATTTAATGTGTTCAAACCTTTTTTCTCCAAGCCCTTTTTTACACTAAATTAAATTTGAATTCCTTTCTGTACCAGATATGCACTGATTTATGAGTTTTCGCACTAATTTTCACCTGGTAGAAGAAAATGATGTTACTCACTAGAATCCCCGCATTTTTCCACACAGAAAGACACCAAACACAAATGAGCTCTTTTTCCAGTCAATTTAATGATTTTAATGGGAGCAAAATTTCTAGCTGCTAACAACCAATACTTGTAAATTCATTAGCGACAATTACACCGAATAACATTTCAATTAAGCCAGAACGTGGACTCATCGATAGGCCGTTTACCGACATGTGCGATGTGTTGTTATTCAGGTGAGTAACTAGAATAGAGGATCTTCCTCTATGCTGAACAAAATATTTAAAGCTTTATAGCCGCTTATTGCAGTTTTCGGATGCCCCAATCTCGAAACGTGTTCTACATGGCATGTTGCATTCTATTTTTTTTAATTTTGCTTTCTGTGTACCGTGCAATTGGACTTCTGTTGCAATACCTATCACTAAAAATATCACAAACCTCCTGCTCGCTTCGATCACCATCACACAACATCATTAATATTTCTATTCGCTATGTTTTCTTTAGTAGATCCATTCCACCTAAGAATCTAATAATTTGTGTTAAAACCGATATTTCAAAGTTACCTGGTGGAGGTTGTTGATACATATGCGGAGGCATTGGTCTTGTACCCTGAGGTGGTGCCTGTCCAATAGCCACCGGCGTTGCCCCAAAATATTGCAAATGAGGCGCATGCGATGCAGGTGGAGGAACAGCAGTTTGAGCTGGAGGCGGGCTGGAATACACTGCAGTCTGAGGTTGTTGAAGTTGACTCGGAACAGTCGGCGTTACGTATTGAGTGGGAGGCGCGACATATTGAGACGTAGACTGCAACGCATACTGCGACGTAATTGTAGGTGTACTAGAAAATGGCACCTAAAATTAAAACATTTAAAAATAATTATTTCTATTTTCCAAATCATATTTTTTACAAGATTTCTGAACATTTAAAAAGTATAATGTTATTGAAATGAAACTAAATAGAAAAAAATAATATAGTCTTTAAAATAAACAGCTTCGACTAATAAATATATATCCATATTGTCAGGGCATTCGTCTAACGAGGAAACTAAAACCTGGCGACCGAGTAAACGACTCGTCTCATTAGATAACAAATGTAATGCATATGGCGTCCTCACCGCAAAAAACACTTGAAACGATTTTCAATGTTATGGTGATTGTTATAGTACTATTTTATTTTTGGAGTGGTCCATCAAGAAAGCCAAATAAATGATCAGTTTCAAAATGACTGGTCGCGGAAGAAACAATTCTCCCACCAGTAATCTTCATTCATTATGTTCTCAGAAAATGAGGAACCTAGGTTATGTTTTCTCGGGGTTATTCTTTTCATCTGACCTCAATTATAATAGAGTTAGATAAGAATAACGTCGCAAGTATAGCATCGGATTTCACATCATTGAGCTCATCTGACTCGTCTAGCTTCCCTGGCTCCTTCAGATGATTTAAAGGTGCTCGAGACGCAGTGCGACAAAGCGAAGTGTCGTTCAGGGTGTTTACCTAAATTTCTTAGTACTTTACAATAATTACCTATAAGATGTTCAAGAATTTGTTAATCGAGTTTATTCCAACTAAGAAGTTCCTCACTTTAACTGATTTTAAAATGGAAAAACCACATGGATTAGATAGTGAGGTTAACAATGACAAACCTAAGACTGCTTTTATTTTGATATTTTTATTAATGAACTATTTTAATAACACTTAGGTCATATTACTCATTTTGATTGTTTGAATAAAATTTATGTATTCATTTAATTGACCTTGAAGACAAACATGCGAATAACTTCAAAATTAATGCAAAATTTAAAGAGGGTATCAGAAAAATTAAATCCCTGAATGGTAGGGTCATTATTGCCGTTCTTGAACATCGAGATGGCAAATCACTAGCCGACATGCACAAGGATTATGTACAGAAATTATACGATAGATATGAAGGTTTTGAGCGCAGGAAAAGAAAAATTTGCAAGCATTTTCAACCAAACCAGAACAAGATGAGTTTCAGGGTTTTTACGATTTAGTTTTCAAATTGATCTATGGTATTATCGCTTAGTCGTCGCAGGCTAAAACTTAAAAAATAGCGCTGCTGGGTACCTGGTAATGTTAAGAAATACTTTAAATACATTTTCCCATAAAGCAAACTAATCTAGCTGCTCATTCAAATGTACCTAAATGGCAGACCAACATGTCAAGTTTCGTATGAAGGTATTTTGGTATCGTCGCTGTTATATAAACAGCCTGGATGGATTTTGCTGACCCCGTTTTCAGGCCTGGTGTTCCACGGAAGCAGCCGGATAATATGGTATATAGGGGTCGCTCGGCAAGATTTGCCCTTCAACACGTCAACCACAATTATTGATCTTTTGTGTATATCCTTCTATTTTACACGAAAATTCCTATCTTCTTCAAGAACCTCAGAATATTTCGAGGGTTGAGCTTTTGTAGATCTCCCGGTGCCACAACAGCATACTAGAGATGCCTCAACCTTTGGCGAGTAACTGCCTGATATTGGCAGAGTAAGTGTTCTGACGTTTCAGCCATAGCTTGGCAGAATCTGCATTGTTCGTCAGGGTTTTCCCCACTTTCTTGAAGTGGTACCTCCAGGGGCCATATCCAGTGAGAAGGTAGGTAGGCTACGACCAGTTTTTTCTATTTTTTTTTGTAGCTTGAGAAGCTTTTTTGTGTAGTTAGGCGAGTGACAGATGAGTCTTTTGGCCTGTCTCTGCCTGAATGGTTCAGGCCCGCAAAAGGCAGTCTGTGCACCATTCCGTGCGCGCTGGTCAACGGCTTCGTTGTTTCCACACTTTCGTGCCCTGGTACCCACATTAGCGTGAGTCTGTTTCTGTTTGCCAGTTGATCTGCAGCCATCCGGACAATCCCACACTAGCCGGGAATTGATTCTGCTAGATGCTAGCGCTTTTAAAGCGACTATCTGATAGAATATAGATCTTTGGCCTCTTTTGGTTCATTCAGAGATGGCTATATTGATAGCAATTAGTTAAGCTTGAAAGATTGTGGGAATGTTTCCTAAAGGTGCAGAGACTCCCACACCTAGGTTCGTAAATTCCGGATCCCACTCCTTCTTTCATCTTTGATCCATCTGTGTACCAGACAAGTGATCCCCTCTCCAGCTTCTTAGTCTTTCCCCTGTAGTATCGCGGTCTTCAATTATCACTTCAAAGGAGCGATCAAAATGGAGCTTTGGTTGGTTTGGTCATCTATCTAGATGTCCTTCAGACTTTTAACGTGACCAGTCAGGTTTCCTCACTTCAGTTTTTGTGTCTGAGTGACTCTATACGCATTGGTCCAGGCCTACTTTTCTATGCATATGTGCAGCGGAGGGAGGTCAAGTAGGGTTTCCAGGACCCCTATTCTTGAATTTCAGGGAGTAGAACTTGTGAGAAGTGGGCGTGGTTCTCTTAAAAATATAGACCACCCTATTCTTGAAAATATATTAGGAGAAGGAACTACTCCCAAGAGAACTTGAAGTTATCTTACTAAAGATTCAGAGAAATAGGAAACCTAACCTAAAATTGTGTTGTTCTGTTCGTTTGTTTTAAATACAGATGTATTTATATGTACAATAAATGTGAAAAAATTTAATGCAATGCTGCAGAATGGCAATGCGGATGTTGAGGAAGCGATGGCAGAATTGGCTATTGGGGGAGATGTTTTGCCTCAAACAAATGCATTTAAATTATCTATAGAAAATTTGTGCAATTATTCAGGGTGGATAAGGAATAGGGTTGTCACCTTTTTTCTGAGCAAATACAGTATATTGGATGTAAAAGGTAGAAAAAAAGTATATTGTATCAAAATAAAGTACTATTTCATTTTTTGTTTAAAATATATTTTTTAATGCTTCTCGCAATATTTAATAGGTATATATCTGTCACTGCTAAATAGCTCCATATCATTTTTGCAGTGAATATTAAGGCTTTTTAAACAAATTTAAAGATGCTCTGTTTCTTTCGTCTCGCCACTTAATATTCATCAGAAAAAAAAACAGTGAATATAACTTAAGTAAATTGAAACACTATGCGAAATAAAGTATTGTCGCGTACTTTATTGTTCTCATAAAGTATAAAGTACAATTATCCAAAATAAAGTAGAATACTTTATTATAGAGTAAAGGTGGCAAGCCTAAAAGGACCTCTGTCATGACGTAACTGACATTGGCCACCCCTTTCTAACTCAACACACAAGAACCTCTGCCTCTGCTTCTTCTTGTTTAGAACTCAATTGTCTTGATTTAAATTCCATATTTTCTGCAGAAAACATTGTCCTTTCCAAAAAAAACAAACTAAATTTAAATTTTATTACCTAAACAAAAAAATTAGGTTATGTGTGTGAAGTCCGTCAAAATTTTCTGCGATTACATTGGTTGAACAAACTGGCAACGCTGTTCCCCGATGATGCTCCCTCCCTGAAACTCACCGGGGCGTTCGGTGTTTCAAGAATACGGCGTTTTTCTATTGGGAAGCTTAAATGAGGGACCACTCCCCGGGCGCTCTCAGGGACCGCTCCCTTCTCTTGTTTTCAAGAATAGGGGTCCTGAACTGCTGTGGGGCACGTTTTCATAGCCCGTGTTATACTCAGACAGGCGAGCCTTTGTACTCTTGTTAGCTTTCGTTGTGTTGTTATTTCCTTTGTTTTTACCCACCACCCTAAGCAAACGTAGATTATAACAGGCTTACCAACAGTGTTATAGGACCACCAGATGGAACTGGCTATGAAGATTGATTGAACGTGTGGCAGTAGGTGCTCTATACCTTGCTGTAATAAGGCTGGAAATATTCCATATACTCCCTGGGATTTATAGGGTTTAAAGCTATATATCGCCAATTTCATTGTTTTTTGTAAGGATTTTGCTGGCTAGACCTTTTACCCTTTTTGTAGGACGCTGAGCGGTTTCAATGGGCTCGTATTCTTGGGCCAGTTTTTCTTTAGCAATTATGCTTGTGTTTCTATAAGAATCCTTAGACTTTCTTCAGGTGTCTCAGCATAGATGTATTGGGCTCTATTTTTTAGTAGGCCGATTTCATTTGAGGGCTCCTTGGATAGCACTTTTTGTAGACGAATGGACGGTGCTAATTCGTCTATCCCTTCACAAAAGGACCTAAAAGTTCTTCTTTTGGATCTCCGAAGCTCTTTGTTATACTCGGATATGATAGTTATTCCAATTCCCCAGTCTTTTGGCTTCATTGAAGGCTTTTCTCCACTCAGTCTTTAGCCTGTTTAGTGTCTTGTTCCACCATGGCACATCTCTTATCACCTGTTTCACAGGGCAGCTTTTTTCGTAAGAGGCTATTATAGCACTTTCTAGGTGTACCGAGGCTACATCAAGTTCCTCAGTAGTTAAAGCGGATAGCGGTTCGGTAAGTTTGGGCATTCGGTATTTTCAACGGATATGTCGAAGTGAATGTGCATGTGATCGGACATTGAGTGAGTGTCTGAGACATGCCAGTTGGTTATGTAGTTTGTTATAAATAGGGTAGATAGCGTTATATCTAAAACTTCTATTCTTACCGCATTTATAAAGGTGGGTTTGTTACCTTTATTAATAATAATGATGAATAATTGTTAACATGCAAATTGAAAATAAATGTTCCTATTGTAGTGTATTGAGTGTTTACTAATGCCAAGAAAGACAATAAAACTTATGACCTCTGATCAATCTATTAAACAATTTTAACATTTCATTGCTCAACTTTAAAGTCAGGTTTTAAAAATGACATTTTTTAAAATGTGGCTTTAAATTTATTGTAGCAATACCGATGCACCTAATGTAAGACGTATTAAGATAAAAATGTTGACTGCTACAACTACATATTTGTCTATGTATAATGATACAGACCTGCTGTGTGGTTGGAGGCGGTGGTAACGCCGCATACGTTGGCGGAGCTAATGGTGGGGGAAAAGGTGGAATTGTTTGAGTTCCAGGCGGCGGAGGAGGCGGGTATGGGAACTGATATTGAACATGAACATGTTGTGCAGTTGCCGCTAATGGTTGAAGAGGACCTACATCAAAATTAATAAATTATATAGAAACAGGCAACAGTTCATAAATATAAAACTAACAATCATTTGCATTGACACTTGATGTATAAAAAATGCGTATTGTGTCAGAAACTAATAAGCAATTATCTAGTTATAAATAATGAAAAGTTTTCAGAACATAGATCATATACAAGGTGTGTTTTCTAAGTGACCACCTCTATTTCATCAGGTACAAGAAATGTCGATCTGAAAACTATTAACAATATTACTAAAATGTTCAAAGTTAATTGCAATTTTCTCAATATTGTATGGAGACGTATAATTCTTAATTATGCAATATAACTCCAATCATCTAATTAGATCAAATAACTTTGTAAAACAGGAGACAAAATTGTAAGATTGTTTGCCAACATCTACATTTTCTTATTTTTGCGTCCGAAACTTGTCAGAAATATCCCTATACCGTAAGCCCACTTTTTACATACATCACCTGGCCGGTTCTTTTATCTATATCCTAGTATTTTGAAAATCAGTCATGTATCTATGACGAGATGTTTCTCTTATATTTGCTAGAAACTTACTTTAATGAAAATATATCGTTTCCCTTACCTGCATAACCCACCGATGTTGCTGTAGGATGTGCCGGTACAAAATTGTAATGACTCACATACATGCCGACAGGTGGAGCACCATGCTAGAAAAAATAATTAACTTTGTTTTGTATCTAAAAAATGGCAACCAATATCAACGGCTGCAAATCTGTCTTAGCCGTCTTAGCGCCTTAATTGAATATGTTCAGCTTCACTTAGGACACGATAATTAATGCGACTAGCAGTGTCAGCTAATAGCTTATTACCACAGTGGAAAATTTCATATCCAGCTATCTTAATCGAACACTGTGAAACAAAAACTACCAGAACTACCAGAAACACTGACTGTTGAACTTCAAAATGTCGAGTATGGAAATAATTATTTAGCTAGTCAAATTAACAGGACAAACGTTTCAACGTACAAGAGTAAAATAATTTCGGATTTCTCTAAAAACGAATTTTCTTCAATCACCTAATATACAACACGCCAATAAAATTGATTTGATATATTATAAATACTTAAACCTTTTCACATGTATGGTAAAACTGGGTGGTTTTGCTATTATATTTTGCATGTAAAAAAATGTTTTCGGAAAAGTTTTAGTTTTTCTTGAAGGTTGACCGGCACATTAAATAAATATCGTGACATAAACGTATATCTTTTTCAACTCTCCTAACAGAGAAACGAATGAATTTGTTTTTAATTCAGTCTGCTATTATCGATGTGTAAATTAACTGCTATTAAAATGCTCCTTAGAGGTTTATCGTCCGATTCCTTAGGAATAGAATGCGTTAAATAGAGGTGACTAAAATTTAAAAAGTGCTCCAAGGCACGTAGAAGGTAATAATAATAATAATAATAATAATAATAATAATAAACATATTTATTTCTGATTACGTTATACATTACACTCTGAAAATAGAGCAAAACATACAAACAATATATCAAAATAATTGTGCCTTTTAGCTTACATATTCTTCTATAGAATATGTTCCATGTCAATTAAAAAGTTTTCAATTTAAGTT
>MU187886.1:52167-69276 GCA_016904865.1 Pissodes strobi | reverse complement strand
CGAAAGCCGTCGCTTTATTTTTCATTAGAATAATATTAAATTAATATAAAATAATTTTTCAAAATCATACGGAAATACTGGGAATTTCAAAACTTCCTAAACGGCATATGGTTAGGCATCTAAATGCGCAATTTTTCCCTAATTTGACCGACACTGTATCTCTTACGGTTTTCGAGATCCCCATACATAGACTCGAATTCGAGCCACTCTGTACAAAATTTAATCGTAAAAATATTAGGGTTAGGATTTATAAAATACCGATATATAACATATTAGGTTAGTGTGAGTTAGTTTTGAGTTAAACGTCCACGAGCCCGCTTACTACTCTTTTGATTTATTCATTTGTGATCAGTTTCTGTTCGTTTTAGTTATTAATTTTTGATTGATTTGAGTTGGTAAGAATAAATTTTTCGAAAAAAAGTTTTTTAAAAAATATTGGAAATTATAAATAATTTTGTTATGATCTTTTATAATTTAAGATTCGCTTTCGTTAGTTCAATTTAGTTTGGGTTATTTTGGGGATAGTTTCGGTTATTGTTTGCTAATGAAAACCACGTGCACGTTTACTATTTTTATGAATTATTAATTCTTGGTTAGTTTGGGCAAAGAAAATTCTATTCTTTGGTTTGGGCTAATTTAGGTGTGTGGTGTGTTGATTCGTTGGGGTCATTAATTGGGTTACTGTGGGTTAGTCTGGACTGGTAGAAATAGAGCGCTTACTAGTTTTTCGAATTATTAATATGTGGTAAGTTTGGGATAGTGTTGGTTGTTTTTTTTTTACTTATTAGTTTTTCGCTTGCTGTTTTTATGGGTTATTTAATTTAATTTTGGGTGAGCCGTAATTAGTTTTGATTGATTGCCAAGCACGCATCCCACGTGATGTTTGCTTGGCGCCAACCAAGACTAACTGAAATTTACTCCATTAAATTTTTCGAAACAAAAATATTGCAAATCGATAAATTTTTTTAAAAAAATATTTTTTCTTTTGCTATTTTATACAAATGACATGGGTTAGTTTAGGTTAAAAATAAAAAATAACAGCCTGCTGCTCAAAATTAATTTGTACAAAATTTAGTGCTGAATTTGTATTAATGATTGCCTGCTCTTCTGTGATCTTTCATGGTATGCTTTTCGCAAAAAAATGCGTGATACGGGAAAAGTAAAAAATCCGATTTTATAAAATCTCAATTACCTATATTATATATATTAGGTTTGTGTGAGTTAGTTTTGAGCGGTAGAAATTGAGCGTACACGAACGCGCTTCCTGCCTTTTCGAATTATTCAATTGTGATCAGTTTCGGTTAGTTATCAGTTATATAGTTATTAATTTTTGGTTTTGGTTGTTACTCGTTACTCACCTGTGTATGCTCGACGCTAATCCAGACTAAGTGAAATTAACCCAAATTTTCACAATGCTTTTCGAAAAAGTCACATCAAATATTGAATACCTAATAATTTTATTTAAAAAAATTATTTTTTATAATTTAGGGTTTGCTTTCGTTAGTTAAGTTTAGTTTTGGTTATTTTGAGAATAATTTTGGTTATTGTTTGCTAATGAAAACCACGTGCGCGTTTACTATTTTTATGGTTTATTATTCTTGGTTAATTTGGGTTAGTTTAGGTAAGTGCTGATTAATTTGGTTAGCGTTGGTCGATTTTTGTTATTAATTTTTCACTTGTTGTTTTCATGATTTATTAATTCTGGATGAGCTGTGTAGTTTTGGTTTGTAATAATAATACATATGCCAAATCAATTAATTATGTTATTTTCTTTTTGTTAAGTTGTTATTTAGCTACTTTATACAATCGTCTTAACTGATTTCGGTTACTATTGGTGAGTTTGGGAATAGTTTGGGTTAGTGTCGCTCAAAATGTTTTTTTTTTGTTTTTTACATATCGTTGATTCAAATATTTTGGGTTAGTTTTGATTCAGGTTTCATTAGTGTTATGCTTGTGAATATGAAACGCGCGTTTGCCATTTTTATGAAATACAAGCTTGGTTAGTTTTGAGTTAATGTTTATTAGTTTGAGTTAATGTGGGTGAGTTTGGAGGCGATAGAGATAAAACACGCATAAACCTACACTAGTTTTAAGAATCATTAATTAATTCTTGATTATTTTGTGTTAGTGTTGGTTAATTTGAGTTGGTGGATGAACCTGCTCTACAAAATAAATTTATCAAAAATTAAGTGTTGAATTTGTGTTATTTGTCTGTTATTGTGTAATCTTTCATGACACACTTTTTGCAAAAATGTCCTGATACGGGGGAGTATGAAATGGTCAGATTTTATAAAACCTCAATTGTTATTAAATTATATATATTATATTAGTGGGAGCTAGTGTTGAGTGGTACAAATAAAGCGCGCACTAATGCGCTTATTTTTTTTTTAATTATTCATCTGTGATCAATTTCCGTTACTTTCAGTCAAACATTTCTGATTAATTATATATTTTCTCAAAAAAGAAGTTTTATAAAAAATATTGGAACTTAAATAATTTAGCTAAAAAAAATTCTTTGAGCTGATTTTTGATAATTTAGGGTTCGTTTTCGTTAGTTCAGTTCAGTTTTGGTTGCTGTGGGAGTAGTTTTGATTATTGTTTGCTGATGAAAACCGTGCGCACGTTTACTATTTATATGAATTATTAATTATCGGTTAGTTGGGGCTAGTTTAGGTGACTTCTGATTAGTTTGGTTACTGGAGTGGTAGGAATAGAGGACGATGCACGCGCTTATTAGTTTTTTCGATTTATTAATATGTGAAAAGTTTGAGCTAAATAACACCAACCAACACTAGGTTGGTTTGCAATTTTAAAGCAGGTTTCAATTATGAGAATAATTAGAGACATATTGAATATATATTTTAAATTTTTTTATTAAGCCAGCAATATTTAAGATATTATGGAAGATGTTAAGCCTGAAGAAAAATCACCGTTGTTGTTGTATCTAGTGGAAGGCGATGGAAACACTTCAAAAAATAACAAGAGGGTAAACTTCGACAAAGGACGGCTCTATGGAATCTCTTCTGGGGCTACGGCCGTATTTACTGATTTCCCAAGTAAGTATCTATACCAATAACTATAAAACTTTTATCAACGATCATCAATTTGAGCTAATATGCTATATTTTTACTATTCCAGAAGGGAGCTGCTTTAGTTATAAATGCTATACAAAGTAACGAACTTTCTAATTTAAAAATTAAGTTCGCGCCTTAAATTTATTGCGATGACATATTATAGTGATTTTTATTGTACTTTCATAATTATTTAATGTTGCGGAAGCACTTATAGGCGATAATCATAATCATAAAAATAATTGCGCCGAAATATTCATTTGTACTCTGAATAACCTTATCCGTGTTCATAAAATACAGTTCCAGTGCAATGTTAAGTGTAAGAGCATATATAACTTTTTAAATTATGGTGTCCTATTCGAAAGCCGTTTTTTATTTGAAATTAATTCATTTAGGACGAAAATTCGATGGTAAGAATAATTATCTACTTATCATTTCATGAAATCATGCTCGATCCTAAATTGCCCAGTTACACCTTGCATGTCTCGTTAAGCGCTCTGTCGACCTGCTTGGCGTGGGCTGATTTATTCCGTACTGGGCAGGCATATTCTGCCGTTGTTCTTAGGACACTGGGGTTGACACCCCACTTACTTCCTGTTAGTTTTTTAAGGAGATTATTTCTTGACTTCACCTTTTGCCTCGTTTTAATTGATTCCTCTGTATGAGTGATCTGTCCAAAATAACTCCAAGGTATTTGGGATAGTCTGTGTGCTCTAGGGTACTACAACTTCAAGATATGTGCAATTTTCTTTTAGCCTCTTTGCTGCGGAGGTGGAATGCACATACCTGAGTCTTGGATGTGTTCGGTTTTAGAGAGTTCCTTTTGTAATAAGCGGACATTTGTTTCCTCTACATCCGGGAAGCGCTCGCCCTGGGCGCAGATTGCCAAGTCGTCAGCGTACTTCTGCAACCAGTTGGGATGGGTTGGTCATTTGTGTATATGTAAAACAACATAGGTGCCAGAACACTTCCCTGGGGTAGCCCGTTCTTCTGGTTTCGGAATTTTGCAGCTTTTGCAGCAGTGGTTGAATAGCCGTAGGTACCAGTTCCTAGCGATTGGTCCCATGTGTTTAAGATATTCTGCACAGATGTCATCGATTCCTGCCGCTTTCCCATTTTTCATTGTATGTATCGCGTTGTTGAGTTCTATGGTAGAGAAAGGTGCTTCAAGGTGATTAGTTTCTGTAGCTAGGTTTCTGTGTATTTTTCGGGCTTTAGTGTATTGTCAGTTTTGCCGTTTAGTAGGAGTTGGGTCGCGACTTGGTCTGCTTTAACCTTGCAGGGTAGTTTTTGTTCCTTTGGGTCGCCATTGAGTTTTTTTACAAGGCTCCACGCAATCTTGCTGCTATGTGTCATGTCCATTTTCTCCAACGTATTGATCCATGCTTCTTGTCTTGCTTTGCTGAGCTGGTGCATTAGATTCACACCACACTCTACGGTTTCATCGCTGAAAGGGTCCCTGTCATAAATGTTTTTGTACTTTTCCATTAGACTTTTTGACTCGCTGATAATTCCTGAGATATGGTGCTCTGCAACCTCGGGGGATGGTTCTTCTTGACACAGACTTTAACAGTTGTTCGAATGTTTCGTAGTTTATGCCAATTGACCTGTGTTGTGTTTTCGGTATATGGTCGTAGACATTTTGGTGCATCTATCTTCTATGTTGTCATTTGCGAAACATATGTCAGGGTTATATCCCCTTTTCCATATGTTACTCGGGAAGGAGTGCGGTAGCTTCGGGTCCTGGATTAGGGAGAGGCAATTAGAGTCTGCCCATTCTTCAACAGCGTCTCCATTTGCGTCGGTATTCCTGTAGTCCCAACGTATGCTATGACTATTAAAGTGGCCCAAGATAAGCCGGTTAGGTTGTGAGTAAACATTTTTTGGAGGTGTGAAAGTAAAATCATGGTTGGGAGGCTTATATACTGAGGTTATAGTGCACTTCCCGATCTCAACGGTTGCTATTTCAATGCCGTTTTCGTTTGTGGTACCCACTGTAGAAAATATGGCTTGGGGCTTCACAAAACAGCACTTCCGTATTTGCTGTGTGGCAGTTCTGTAGTTAGTTTCATGCTGATAATGCTTGGTCGGCAGGCGGTTAGATCCCTGTGGGTTTCCTGTATGCAAGTACATCACATTTGGAGTCTCTGCAGAGTTCTGAGAGTATTTATTGTTTGTTTACTATGGTCAGTGTTGGCTCTGAGAAGAGCCGTTTTGTTGTTTTTGCCTTCATATTCTGTAGTCTGTGGTCCGGTGTTGAAAGTATTAGCCGTCTATGCTATGCTAGACGTTTCCAGGGGACGCTGACAAGAAATACGAATTGTGATAGTGTACTCTTGTGCACGTGGAGGTTCCTTTCATGTCCCTCAGACAATCAGTTATGGCACGCTGTGAGTTTACTTTGTATCAACTTTCCTTGGAACTTACTGAACTTAGATTCTATCTGAGAACATGATAATTAAAAGCTAGCCAGTCAATAAATTACGGCTTAATAAAAAGAAAATTCATAAGCATTAATACTTAACCGCAGTGATTTACCTTGTATCATACATTCCATGGAACTTACTTCATTCGTGGATTATGGAAAAAACAAATTGTACAATTTCTACTAAATAAAATACAGAGTGACGCTAGCACTGAATTGTTTTAATGGGATACCTAATCATTGAATTCTCGAATACATACAACAATAAATGTTTCCAAATATACAGGCACCCTACGCATTATGATTTAAAACTAAACTTACTGTCTAACGCTAGCACTGAAATGTCTTAATGGGATACTCATGAAATTTCCGAAGACATACAACAATAAATGTTCTAAATATACACGCACCCTAAGCTATATGATTTAAAACTAAACTTACTGTCTAGGACTTAATGTTAACCCGGAACCTGCCGTCCTAGCCTCCATCGCTTCTTTTGACCACCTTCTCCCTTGACTGGTGACGAATTTCAAACAACGTTTCTTTATATTACTTTTCGAGCCGACGACATGAATTTACGAGTTCCATTCGGACATTATAACGTTCTACATGTGAAGATTCTGTTAAGACTAAATTTTTCCCAGAGAAGTTTTTGCTTTTATACCCACTTTTTCGACTTGTTTGTTACTAGGCAATCTGGATTCTGCACCTGCAGCATGTTATGACTAAAAGCACTTAAAATTTTCGCCAAAAGTGGCAATTCACGTTTTAACATGTTTTGTAAATTCCAATCCTGCCGTGTTCCAAATTTTTCATTTTTAATGTGCAAGCTTTTTACATTCCAACTTAATTGCATCATTAAAATTAGCTCCTACATGGTTTTTAAATCCCAATCGGTAATTAAACTTGGAGAACACGATTTTTCGCATTTTGTTTCAATTGGCTTTATTCTAGGAATTTTTCTTATAAGAAACGCCCCCTGGCCAATGGTTTGCTTTTTTAAACAAAGTTTGGGGGAACCTGTTTTTTGAAGCGTGTATCTGCGTTTGATATTCCTTGAAGTTAGTTTTCTAGTCGCGTGTTATCATGCAGTCGAAAAAAATCAAAAGTATAAGTTAACCGCCATTAAAATCCGATCTCGAATCTTGTGATGTTTATTGGAAATATATTCCAATGGTAAGTGATTTTATTTTAATCCGGCTTGTGTTAGGTGCTTTTATCATACACTTTTATTAGGCAAAAATTATTACTCTTCTTGACGCAATTCTGGCATTACTTCTTGAAAGTTAGATTTCAATTTAAATTTTGTTTAATAAAATAAAAATTTTATTTTATTTGAACGTTTTCTCTGGGTGATGTAGGAGTAATCTGTGATAAGACTTTAAATGGGAAGGGGTGGCCTGTGCTACATCATTTCAATGATCTAAGCGAAGACTTTATCATCCATTCATTGAAGATAGACGATTTTTTTTCTTCAATATATCCTGCCTGCTATTCTTATTCTAACTCTAAGATAATTGAAATCAAGTAAATACGCAACTTACTTCCAAGAATAGATGAATATTTAAATTATGCCTTGAATAAACTTGACTGAAGCATTATATACTTGCACCAAATATTTATCTCTAAGGATAAGGCTATTCTTATTTGCAGATTTTATTTTTTTCCGTGAAGAAATATTTTTACCGATTTTAAAAATTCTTATAAATAGAGAAGATACTTGAGGCTTTCCAAAAGGCAACGTTTCAATTTGCTCAAAATATCTCATAAACTCAAACAGGTAGAACCGCTCTGTCAAAAACATTCTGTATTTTTCTATCTCTGATAGTTTCCGAGATCTCGATACATGCTTCACCAGTTTGGAACACACCGTATAATGTAATAAAATAGTTCTTACTTTGATTTTTCCCAATTGAAGTAAAAATTCAATAATAATAATTAAATATTGTTCCGCCTCTGCGTTGGAAGGCAACGTTGGGGAGTCTTGTTCCGGTGTTGCCAAATGTAGCACATTTTCCATATTAAAATATCTTTCCAAAAGAGCTTTTTATGTTACTTGATTGTAATAGCTTTTGAGAACATTATGTATTGTGATTTAATGCAAGACTTTTTAAGCATAATATGTAAGCGGCATTATTCAGTGGGGCGTTCATTCAAATTTAATGCAAGCGCAACCTTCATTTTTACAACTTTTTTTTAACGACCATTGCTTCGGGTAATTGCTTAATATTCAGTTTTCCACTTTCAAATTAATTATTTTTATACTATTTAAATTGCGGAATTCCGCCTATGGGTATCTTCCAAATGTACTGTTCTTAACGATGTAAATCAACAAATTTCTTAAAAAGTAAAAATGGCGATTCGATAGGATAGTTAATTGTTACCTATTTTAAATTTCCCGGTCGGCCTTAGGATTTCATATGCTGTCTAAATTATATCGAGATTGATTAATGTTAGAAGCAGCCTGAATCTCAAGATATTGGAAACAGTTCGACAACGCTGCCAGAGCCACTTCGTGACATTGCTCCGCCTATATTCCGTTACTTTAAACAGATCCGTATTGAATTTTTTTCTTGCTAAATTTTTTGGTGTTCAGTGTAGAGTAAAGTATTAATTCAAGTTAAATTGGAAATGTTAAAACTTACATTAATTCGCATTTTAGTTGAGGAAAACGGAGGGTCATGGTTGCGTGCAAGTCAGTTTCGGTTTTATTTCTAATAAGTAACGAATAGAACACCATAATAGATCTCACCTTAATAATGGAAATTATTTAATAAAAGTGAATATTTTATTCTTTATTTTTCTTTTTAGATTATATTAGTCCCTGTTGGGTAACGGCACTGCTCTCGAGTTTAATGTTCTTCATGATGGTTCTTCTGATGGTTTCTTCGATGGGTCCTTCGAATTCCCTTCGAGTTCCCAGGTGTACTCAAGGGTAAGAGACAGAAATACTTAACATTAAATTATAAATATTTTAAATTATGATCCTCCCCCCCAAATCTAACCTCCATTATTCTGTAATCGCATTTGAAACAATTTGGAAGTGATATTAATATATATGTAGAACTATTTTTTTTTTAGGATTTCTAAGGAATTAGAAAACAACACTATTTACTTAGTACATCAATTGAACGACTGGAACCAAGCGCAGCTGGCACTCTTAGAGAAGATTAAAGTGGAATATGAAGGGTACGATGTCTATTTGGTACTTCTGCGACCATGGGAACAAAATCAGTAAGTAATAGTAAAAGGTGGTGAAAAGCTTCTATTGCTAGTTGTAATAAAATACTTTATCAAATAGCGCTTAGCAATGAAAAATGGATGTTGCCAGATCCATTTTTTCCTCAAGAAGAATAGACGCACGCATATTTACGTTTATCCAATTATTATGTAGTTAATTGCATGCATTTTAATATAATTATTTTTTATTTTAGCAATGACATCACCAAATTGTCGAATACGGAAGCGACTGAATTCCGAAATATATCGGAGACAGTTACGCCGCCCGCGCCGGCGCCGACCGGTTCCATGGTCGGGCTAAATCGAGCCGTAATCGAAATAAAAAGGGCGAAAAGAAGTAAGAAGAGTTTGAAAAATCAGAAAAGGAAGAAGAGAGAGCGCGGCGACAAATTGGCACCGATGGACATCGGTTTCGGGGTCAAAAATTTGTTGGACATTTTGCTCCGTAGCAGGGCGGAGAATATGGGAGCAGCAAAGAGGAATGTTAATGGTAATTTCACAGTCAAATGTTTTGCTACATAATTGGGAACAACGACTAATTTTCGACGTTACGTAATGTTGGATAATAATCCCAACGTTAACTTAATTAATATCATAAGCAAATAATATATTCGGACTTAAGCTCGGTTCAGACGCAGCGAGTAGTTTGGTCGAGTAATTTAGTACTTTACCAAATCCGCAAGGGTGGCGGCACTATTATTATTGCCAAAAGGGGTCTAATTACTAATCAATTAACTAATCCAGATCAAATTATCGAAGGCACGTTCATTAAAGTAAAATTAAAGAGCCAACTTGTAAGTGTCGGCTGGATTCATTCTAGTCCGAACCTTAATTTAACTTCCAACAATTTTGAGAATATATTCTCTAGACAGATTGTCTAAGCCCGTCCCTCTCTATGGCTTACTTCCGATCAACTTCCAGTTTTGCTGAAATAAGGCAATTCGTTAGATAAAGGAGATGCCTTTGTCTTGAAAACATATAATAATTGGTCTAGGTTTCAACCCGTCCTCAAAGAATCCCCCCTCCCCCCAGCACTACGAGCCCATTCTAAGCTTTCAAAATCTCGACGAGGCTATATCCAATTTTTTTTTTGAAATTTCTGACGTGATTGCTTCGCCAAGTATAACTAAATGACCAAGGCATTCTAAATGTGGTGATTTAAGTAGTCAATGAATGAAAAAATAAGAGATAAAAACAAATTAAACCGTTTAGCTTTCAGAACTGGTGATCCTAATATAAAAAGTCAAGCTAATCAAAGTTGGGAAATTAAGGTAGAATCATTTGCTATTGAAGACAAAAGTATCTCACAAAATGGCAAGATCACTAACGAAGGGAAGGAGAGCTCCAATCCCAATTTTGACAGTCAAAAATGTCGGTTACTCGTTGGAATTAAAGAGGAGAAAGTTTCCTATAAAAATATTCTTAGCATATTTTCGCCAGGCTTAGGATCAAGCGCTGATTAAACGACATATTCCATAAACTTCCCTAAACTGTTAAACTGAAAAGCGCAGAGCAACTGCGAAGATCACAAAAAAAAATACATCAGATGTTTTGTTTGAAGATTCTATGATCCCACAGTTGCACAAACACATTTTTTATCAAACGATGCAAATCCATCTTGAAACGAAAATTTGAAGAAGCGCAGCTCAATGTGGCCCAGGCTAGAGAAGATGCAGACACATTAATAATAAATATAGCTATCGAGATGTCACCTTCGTATGAATATGCAATAATTGTTGTTGGAGAGGATGTCGACCTCATTGTTCTTTGCAAGTCTCCTGAAGCATGGGAAAGGAACAACAGTCCAAAATTTATTTTTTTTTATTTATTCGTCGGAAAGTTTAAAAGGCATCGAAGCGGTAACACATAACATCTTATTCCTCCACGCAATAAGTGGGTGTGATACGACGTCGGCCTTATTTAACCAAGGAAAATGCAATTTTTAACAACTCGAGAAAAACATAGACAGTTGCAAGCTCCAAATAAAGTATTTAAAAATCAACATGCCATCGCTGACGAAGTTGCTATTGCAGGTGAGAAATTTCTTCTTGCGCTCTATGGATCCAAAGACAAAGATAATATTGTTCTTGATAAGTCAGTGAAGTCAGTAACAAAAAGTACCACCGACAACCGCAGCTGCACGACAACATTCATTACAAACCTACCATCAAGTACAACAATGGTATAGCTGTCTAAAAGAAGCTGAAGAATGGGGGTGGAAGAAAACCCAAACTGGTATTACTCCAGCAACCATTTTGAAGGATCCTGCTCCTAAGCACCACTTTTATTTTTGTCATGTAAGTGCAAGACCAATAATAGGGAACTTGACCATTTTTTTTTATTTCTTTAATATATTTGCCTACCTATAGAGACAGCACTCACCAAATATCAGCCCTCAAATCGCAATATTTAATTTGCAATAATCAGTTAAAGTTGTGACCGCAAGCTACTCATTTTAAACGACGCGTGACGTCACACCGCTCGTTCGATCAGAAAGCAGTCATTGACATATTATCTTAAAATGTCAGTGAAGGCAGTATGGCATCGGCAGCCACAAGTATTAAAATATTTACGTTTATTACTGCTTGTCGTTGAATTGCCAGGGTGTTTGTTATAATTTGTGTTGATTTGTACTTTAATCTGTGCTTTAATACTAATAATAATAATGGAAGCTAAGACGTTCCCCGCTCTGCCGTCCGT
The DNA here is from genome assembly GCA_016904865.1 of Pissodes strobi. Lineage (NCBI taxonomy): Eukaryota > Metazoa > Arthropoda > Insecta > Coleoptera > Curculionidae > Pissodes > Pissodes strobi. Next base: position 57,840 of record MU187886.1, on the reverse strand, counting down.
CAGGCGCGATGACAAACGAGCTACTTGACGTCACAACCGGTCCCAGCCAAGAATGGCGCGTTACAAGAATAATTTGAATTATGCAGTTTTCATTTGCTTATATTTATTATCCAAAATTAAAAAAATAGTTTTTTTGTGAACTGGAGTTCTTTTAGTAGTATTAAATTATGTTTCTGAGTAATATTTTTCAAATTTAATTTTTATGCAAGTTCCCCATTGTGGTAAAGCCTGCGGATGCAGAAAAGCAGGATTAAAATGCCCTATAATTTGCGGGGTTTGCAACGGAAAGACCTGCGGAAATGTCACTCAAGTGACATTGGACGAATCTGATGAAGATGACTTGGACTTGCCGCTGGATATTCCTTTCTCGACTGAAGGACAATCCTTCTTCTTCTTCTTCTTCTTCTTGTTTGGCGCAACAATTCGTCGTGAGTCTTGGCCGCATTCACTATTGCCCTCCATCCTTGGCGGTCTTGTGTTGAATGAATGAATTCTGGCTGCCACATCTTTCTGAACACGGTTATCCTGGGTAATTATGGCTCTCAGGTACTTGAATTCCTTTACAACATCAAAGTTGTGGTCGTTAATATCGTTCTGCCTGACCCTATTTCTGGCATTTGACATTACCATATATTTAGTCTTGTCCTCGTTGACTTTGATGCTCATTTGCAGTGCAGCTTCCTCAAAACTATAGAAAATTCATCATACATCTTGCGTTGACTGAGCTATGGTAACGACGACGTCGTCAGCGAATGCTAGAACAATCTTCGATCATCGTGCCGAAATGCTTGTGATCAAGTCTGCTTCAACTTTTCGCATTGAATATTCTGAAGCTAGGTTGAATAGCAGGGGGGATAGTGGGTCTCCCTGTCTTAAGCCGGAATTAATATTAAATGTTTCTGAGCTGTGACATCCTACTCGTACTTGTGCGTAAGAGTTGCTGACGCACATCTGCGTCATTGACACCAATTTCTTTGGGATACCTATTTAGGTCATTGCTGACCATAGCCTTTCCGGTTGATGGAATCATAGGCCTGTTGAAAATCTACGAAAATCTGGTGCACATCTTGGTTAAACTACCAATATTTCTCGAGTATATGTCTAATGGTGAATATCTGATCAATGGTTGATCTGCCAGGTCTAAAGCCGCATTGGTAGTCTCCCAGTATTCCTTCTGTGAATGGTGTTAATCTTTTCAATAGTACAATGGATAATATTTTGTACGCAACATTGATTAGTGAAATACCTCTATAATTTTTGCATGATTCTTTATCTCCTGGGATAATCATGCACCCGCTCCACTCAGCCGGCATCTTCTCTTGTTCCCAAATAATTTTTGTAATTTGTTGTATTTTGGAATGTAGTTCAGGCCCACCCTTTTTTATTAGTTCCGCTTCAATGCCATCACTTCCTGGCGCTTTTTCACTTTTCAGCCCTTTTATTGCTTCTTTGACCTCTTCGAGTGTTATTATATTGATTTTCAATTCCGCTGTTTGATGCTCCGCCACATTTTTATTTTCTTCGTTGCGTGCATTAAGCAAATTTTAAAAATATTCCTTCCATCTTCTGATGATGTCTTGCTGTAAGTAATTCTCCCGTCCCCTTTCTCAAAACCAACTGTTGTTTCTGTAGTTTAACCTCTTTGTAAAACTTTCTGCACTGGTTCTGTCTGTTCTCTATCTCCATCCTCTCAATCTGTTTGTTTAGGTATGTTCTTTTCTTTACTCTTAACGTTATTATTGCTTCCGCTCTCTCACTACTAAAATTTTCCTTAGTTCGGTCTGTTGGGTTCGATAGATATTCCATTCGCTTCGTTTAATATGTCCTCACATTCCATGTCATACCACTTTCTACTTGTGCTCTTGTTCTTTCTCCCCACACATTCTTCTGCTGCCTCCATTTTGACTGCTTTCACTGCTTGCCATTCATGCTCTACCTCTGTGGTCTCCATTGCTTCTAGTGCTTGAAATTTGTTACTGATGGCTAGTTGGAACCGTGCCTCAACTTCCAAATCTTGCAGCCTATCCGAATTCCATCTCTCGATCTCTGTGTGTTTCTCCTTTGCTTGTGTAGACAGCCTCGTTCTTAGTTTAGCCCTAACTAACATAAATATGGTCATACTTCGAGCATCAGTGATGCTGCTAGAATGATCTATCTGATTCCGAGTTACTCCATCGTTTGACACCCAGGTTCATTTATATATGTTTTTTCTTTGAAATTGGGTGGTCTTCACGATCATGTTGCAAGTTGAAGCAAAATCGATAAGGCGTAACCCATTATCATTGGTTTCCTCATGCAAGCTTTGGTCACCAGCCATAAGTCTTAAATAGTCTTCTCTACCTATCTTGGCGTTAGTATAATCTTCATCTCGTGGCTTGGAGCTTCTCTGTATTTCCGGTATAGAGTGTCATAAAACATTTCTTTTTTGTCCTCCTCCGCTTCTTCTGTTGGAGCGTGGACTGAGAACAAAGTCAAGTTGAACCATTTACCTTTAAGTCTAAGCGTACCAATATGCTCGTTAACTGACTTAAAGTTTAAAACAGCCGATCTAAGTTCCTCGTTAATCACAAAACCACATCCATATTCGTGCCTATTTTCATGTCCAGACCACATAACTAACGAGTCTTCCATCTGTATAGTTCCACTACTTGTCCATCTTATCTCCGGGATAGCTGTCACATCCATCTTCAGTTGTTGTAATTGTTTTATGGCTCTTGTAGCGATTACAGGTCAACTTAGTACGTTCCACGTTCCTAATAGAATGTCCTTTTTCCGTAGCTTGGGTCTATTTTTCGCGCATCCGTCCGGTTCCGAGGCAGTAGTAAATGATTCGTAGCATTGTCTTTTTCCATGTATAGGTCGCTGGCCCATAGCATAACCCCCTTTTCGGAGGACCATTAGCTTCACCTTCATCCTTCGAGACCTTTCCGGCATGGGTGGTCCTACTGGTAGCTACGCTACCGCCGGCATAGCTCCCTGGATATTGAAGGTTACTGAGCCCTCTCACCACGTCAAGGTTGAAAGTCCCCGAGAGGGACTGAAGGGCAATCCGACGAATTAAAACAAACCGACGTTGATCCCGAAGTAGAGACAAACAAATTCGCCGTTGAAAGCATTGATATGAACAAACCAGGTGCGTCCGGCCTCTGCAGATAGAAAAGGTAATTTTACTTATCAAGTGGAATATGCCTATAGGAAAAAACACGTTAAAAAACACGTCGTGTTCTTTACCTCATGGGTGGTGAGGAAACAAGTACAGCATTTTTAATAATTAACATTAACAATTAAATAATTAATTGGATAAAAGATACGCCACTGTTTCATGACAAAATTGTATAAAGCCTTAAATAAATAGTTTTGGGGAACCCTACTACATCTGGAAGTTGGCCAATTGCGCGCCGCGGTCAGAAAAATAACAAGGTAGTGTTAGTTTCACAGGACAGTTGCGCGCCGGCTACTTATTAGATATGGGACAGTTGCGCGCCATAGGGCAACTGTAATATTTTTTTTTGTGTGAATCGTTGCTGGAAAAGACGTAATATTGGATTGTCGTAAAGCATCTTTATTTTTTTCCTGATTTTGGGTAAGTATGCTTTGGGTTAGTTTTGGTTAGTTCCAGTTCGTTGAGCCCCCGTAGCGAATGGAGGAAGATGCATGAAGTGTTCAAATATTTGAGGACGAAACATAACGGGGGTATTATATCTAACATTTATATTACAGTCGGTACCATTCCGTAATCCCTCTTTTGCGCGCAACTGTCCTATTGCCAATCGGAGCAATAAATCCATAGCAAAAGGTAAAAGTGACCCATGCCCACATATCTGATCTCGGAAAACTTATGCAAAATTTTAAACTTAACAATGACTTTTGTGCCTAAACGGTTAAATTTAGCGAAAATCTACTAAAAACGTTTTTTATAGGAAATTCTCTTTAATTTTGCGCTCTACATATTTTTTCGAAAAGCGCATAGTTTTAGAGAGATTTGCCAAAATCCGTTTTGGCGGCCATCTTGGCCGGTGGCAAGTCTCGAGTTGTGCATTTTATGAATTTTAGATATGGACCCCAAAACTTGCAAAGTTTCAAAACTTCCCGAGTTATTTCCAGGTAAAGATCCCCAATGACTATAAGAATATAGAACCACATGTACCGCGAATTCAAGCCAATTTTCAATTTAGACCAAGTTAAGACTAGCATTTCCAGCATTAACGATAAAAAAGCTCGTAGTCTAGATCGGGAAAGGGCCTTGGGAAAAAATACACTGGCACCGCCGCAGCCGATCAAAATAATATTTTAGGATTGACTACACTAAGTATGAGGGGACATATTTAACAAAAGTTATATTTATGTTTTTCCACTTTCGTGAAACACCCTGTAAATGTTTACCTCTTGCAACCAAGAAACTTCAATCTACAAGTTTTTTTCTATATGCAATAGTTACCGATATAGTATCAAATGATCACTAAAGTTCGGAGTTATAGGCAAATGAATTTGAAGGAAATGGCGCCTATATAGACATAGATTTTTATCAAATTAGGCAGAAATATTGAGTTATAGGAAACTGCCTATATCTGTGCGTACAAGTAAAATATAATAAAAATTATTTAATTTTTTACTTTTCCTGACAATTCCTTTATTAAATAAACAAACTGCTTCATTTTAAACACATACTTTAATAATTTTATTATAATATCATAACAATAACATAACAAGGGAAACCAAAACAAAGGAAAAGTAGTCAACGTTGGCTCTGAAAAGATACCAGAAATAAACGAGGAAGGAATTATACATGCTATAAACTCAATGAAGAAAAACAAGGCACCAGGAGGAGATGATATAATCGCGGAAATGCTCAAGGAGGCACAAGAAATTATCATACCGCAGCTAAAGCACCTTTTCAATCTCTGTATAGAACAACAAACAATAACCACGAATTGGAATGAGGCAATAATAGTTATATTATTTAAAAAAGGAGATCGAACAATGCTGGAAAACTATAGACTCATTAGCTTGCTGTCTCAGATATATAAGCTTTTTACCCGAATCATAGCCAACAGAATTACAAATAAGCTGGATGCCTACCAACCGGTAGAACAAGCCGCATTCCGCAAAGGATATAGCACTAATGACCACTTACTTACACTAAAGATCATAATAGAAAAGTCGACCGAATATAACTTTCCAATACACATGGCATTCGTGTACTACGAGAAGGCATTCGACTCCGTAGAAACGAACATTGGGTAATATTTGAAGAACTAGACAAAGTGCGAATAGACCATCGGTACAAGAACCTTCTTAAAAATATATATCAAAGATCAAATGCAAAAATCAGGCTACACGAAGAAATAGACAACATTGAAATCAAAAGTGGTATCAGACAAGGAGATATAATATCCCCAAAACTCTTTACCTTAGCTCTGGAAGGAATTTTCAAAAAACTTGAATGGGGAAATATGGAACTGAACATAAGCGGAGCCAAAATATCACACTTAAGATATGCAGACGATATTGTTCTATTCGCCGACAACACAATGGATCATGAAAGAATGCTTTCCGAACTAGACAGAGAATCTACAAAAATCGGTCTAAAAATGAATAAAACAAGAACAAAGAAAATGAGTCAAGACCAAGTACAAATAACAGTAAACGGGCACATATTGGAAAATGTTCAAG
>MU187886.1:6357-42167 GCA_016904865.1 Pissodes strobi | reverse complement strand
ACGTTTTCAAGAGTGACATTCCCGTCAATCTAAAAAGAAGGGTTTTCAATCAGTGCGTGCTGCCAGTGATGACATATGACTCAGAAACCCTAACACTAACAACAGCAACAGCTAAGAAGCTTAGAGCTACACAGAGGAAGATGGAGAGATCTATGCTTGGTGTGACCTTGAAGGACCGCATAAGAAACGAGGATTTGCGGAAGAACCGGTGTCAGCGATGTCGTTGGAGCTATTGCGAAGCTTAAGTGGAACTGGGCTGGCCACGTTGCACGGATGCGGGATGATCGATGGGAAAAGAGGCTTCTTGAGTGGAGACCTAGAACGGACAAGTGAAGTAGATGAAGACCGCCTTGGTCGGACGATATTAAGAGGACCTGCAGAAAATGGATACAAACAGCACAAAATCGATTGGAATGGAAAATGATTAGGGAGGCCTATGTTCAACAGTGGACACAGAAGGATGAATGATGATGATGATGATGTTTTTTTTTAAGATTTCTAAGAATAATTTTTGTTTCTCTAATTGCTTCAGAAGAATCATCATCAAATTCAAACATTACTGGTTCTATCCTTAGAGTATCGCTTTAATCTAAGGTTCTATGTGACTCTGACTGTCATGTTCAAAGTAAAACAAAACTACTTCAAGCCAGGTTCCCCACCTTGTAACTACTGGTTTTGGAGGCAAATAGACACCCGGAAGTTTTTCTTTATAAAACTGCACCCTTCATTGAGTCTTCAAGAAAACTGTTTTCATATAATTCACGTGGGCAGCACAAGTGCAATGAATCAAGCTTGGATGAAATATCTTTAAATTAGCTGCAGTTTTTAACATATATGCCGCAGCATCTGAAATCATTAGTACTATGTTGTTGAATGGGATAGCATGCATGTGTAATCATACATAAAACATTCTAAATCCTACTAACATTTACCTTGACATATTCCGGAGCAGCAGCAATAGTCACCACGTATTTTCTACATACCTATTTATGAAAATAAAATGTCATAAATATATAATATTATTTTTGTTTCAGATACCAACATATTACCGGATTTGCTCAATTTGACCGAAATGTTCCCGATCACCTCGCCGCTACCGCGACCGAAAACCCTGGACGACGTCATTAACGACTTTCCCGGCCTAATCACGATAAACGTCACCCTGGAAGAGGCGTTTTCGAAAACTCCTTTGCGAAAAACGTGGTTCAAGTTGAATCAGGATTTGGTCGTGTTTGCCGTGAGAGTGTTGCATTTGTGGCAACATGGAGGATTGAGTTTTAAGATTGATGGCGGCGTGGAAGACAAAGGCGGATGGGGAGATGTCGACAACTTTTCAGTCGCACCTGGTAAGCAGAAAAATTGTGTATAATAATAATAATAATAATAATAATAATAATAATAATAAATATAATAATAATAATAATAATAATAATAATAATAATAATAATAATGATAATAATAATAATAATAATAATAATAATAATATTAATAATAATAATAATAATAATAATAATAATAATAAGATGCTTTATTTTCAAAAAATTTATAATTTTGTAGACAAAGCTAGAGCTAGAGTACAAAACATATAAAAACACAAATAGAAACATACAATAAAAAGAGAAAGAAAAACCTAACTATACAAAACATTATACAATTGTGTAAATTGCACGTGGTTAAAATATTATATAAAATATTAAATATCAAAATATTTAACATCAAATCTTAAACAACTAAACACCAAACATTAAACATGAAATCATTAAACCAGTGTGCAACTGTGTACGATGCTTAAAATATAAGTATTAATTAAAAAAGTCGTTGACTGCGTATATGGCTCTCTCCAGTAAGTATGATCTCAAAGCTCTGCGAAATGCGGGAAAAGATGTTACTGACTTCATTCCAAGCTAACCTGAGCGTGGGGTTGGCAGATAAAAACCATGCTCCGTATTCCTAAGTGGATAGTTGTGAGATAGCTTATCTGGAATAGCAGATACGTGCTTGCGGATTAAGCAAACGAATTCAAATATGAATAAAGAAGGAAAAGTTAATATTTTAAATCTTTTAAAGAAATCCTGACAGTGAGTTCTACTGTTTAGTCTCAGTGAGTATCGAACAGCTCTCTTCTGTAGTTTGAAAATACGCTCAAATTGAGTCGCACAACACGTACTCCAGAATGGGAGGGCGTATCGGCGTGCGCGTGCGACTCAAAAAGGGCATAATAGACTGTTCTAGCAGTTAAGCTCCCTGGAAACAGTTCTTAGCGCAAAACAGGCAGAATTTAATTTTTCTGATAAGGCATCGATGTGCAAGTCCCACTTTAAATGGTTGCCCACAACAAGCCCCAAGAATTTCACAGATTCAACGACGTCAATAGTGGTGTTATTAAGTACAAAAGATTGCACGTACTTTTATATGAGAAAACTTTAGTTTTAGAATCGTTGAGACACAGGAGATTAGAATCGCACCATGATTTAATGGTTATTAAGTCACTAGATACAGTTCTGTAAAGCGCCGTAATATTCGGGTTGCTCCAAGTGAAACTCCGCAAATGTCCAGACAAGCAATGTCGTTAATAAACAGCAGAAACAAAATAGGACCCAGTACTGAACCCTGGGGTACTCCACTATCTATTGGCTTACAAGAAGACATCGACGTATCAACCCTCACAAGCTGACTGCTGTAGTTAAGATACAACTTAAACCATTCGAGAGGCACTCCTTTGCACTGCAATTTGTTAATTAAGATATTATGATTTAAACAATTGAAAACTTTACAGAAATCACAGTAAATTGTTGCTGTAGAGTGATGGTCGTTCAGGTTGGAGTACACATAATTAAAGAGGGAAAACATAACATTATTTGTGCATTTGTTACTTAAAAATCCAAATTGATGGGTAGTAAGTATTTTATATTTAGAGAGAAAAGATAGAAGCCTTTTTTTAACCAATCTTTCAATGATGTTTGATAATGTGGGAAGGTCTGCGATTGGGCGATAGTTCGAAGCTTGAACTTTATCTTCTCCTTTATGCAAAGGATTAATTCTTGCCGTCTTAAGACAGTTTGTAAAAACCCCATTTTGGAATGACTTGTTAATTAAAGTAGTAAGATGGTTTAATGTGAATTCCGGCAGGTTTGAGAACATTTTCAGAATAAGCCCATCAATTCCAGATGAGGATTTGTTTTTAATGTCTTTAATTGTACTGCGAAGCTCAGCAAATGCTACAGGTTTAAAGAAGAAACTGTGTAAATTCACATTAGTATTAGAGAGATATGAAAGTGGATCATGAAAATTCTGTTAATACTGCCTCATGATCAGAGAAACCCGAGTTAAAGGCAGCACAGTCAACGAATTCTGGACCAAAAGATGACATGACATAGTCTATAGTACTAGAACTAGTTTTAGTTAGTGCATGATTATACCAAAAGACTCGAAAATGGACCAAAGAGATTCTTGAGCAGCACACACACTGGAAAAGTCAACATTAAGGTTGCCACACAAAATTAATTTGCTTTTTAAAGGCACGGACTCGAGCAAGCTCAGTAATCTTTGACTGAATATATGAATGTCAGCGTCAGGTGTTCTGTAAATACAAACAAGTTAGAGGTCATAAGCATTATGATAGACGATGGAGAATTCAAATACTTTCTCACACAAATAATCGTCGAACTTAATCACTGCCGAAAAGTCGTTGTTAGTAGACATTGTCATAGTGCCTCCATGAGATAAATTACTTCTATTAAATCTAGTTACTGTGGTATAATTTTTGACAAACACAGGCTCATCAACATTTAACCAATGTTCAGTTATGGCAATGATTTCTGGAAAATTATGCTCTTCTAATAAAAGAAATAATTCATCTGTTTTGTGTCTTAAGGACTGAATATTAATAAGAGAAACACTAAGCTTGCGATCATCCAATTTTTTAGAATATGCTTGATCCTCTGTTAGCGTCAATCAACTTAAAAATTCCCACATCTAATCGAAGAGCCACTATGACTTTCCCTAACCTTCTGAAGGTGTTGAAGTCTCCCCGATGAAAAGAAAGACCTGAAGGCAGAGAGATCCGTTTCAACCTCAGCCGAACCAATACCGTAGGCGTCGTGAAAGCGATAACATAACTTACGCAAGGAGTCTACGTCACTAGAAAGTTCCTCCGAAGCTAGAGCTAATTTAATGCTAGTGTTGGTGTGTCCTTCAAAACACACACTGAAGGGTTGATCATGGAGATAGGCAAGGAACAGCCGAAGAACCTTTAATATGGAGGGGTCCCTCAGTCTAGCCAGCAAAAAACGTCCATTAGCCGCATCCGAATCTCGCGATAGCCGCACTATAGGTTGAGTCATCGGGTCCATATCCAGCCCACTATCCTTCTTCGCACTTTTCTCCACAATAACCTCCAAATTCTCTAGCGCAAGAGACTTACAGGCAGACAAAGCTTCCCTGTCAGAGCCAAGAGCCTCCAGGTATATGTACAGATGTTGAGTCAGAGCGTAGGCTTCGGCCGTCCAAAGTGCCTGGTACAAAATATTGATAGCCAGTGGACGAAGTACTTGCTGCAGGCGGCGATACCTTTAAGGGTATTAAAGATGAATTGGCAGTGACTATTTCAGTACCCGGCGGCCACATACTTATGTCCTTAAGCTGCTTTAGGTGGCTTTTTCTGCACACCAACCTTGAAATCAGAGTGTGAACAGTCCTTCTTCTTCAGCATTGAAAGCATCGGATAAAGTCAATAGATCCAAGTTTTTCTTTGGCATAGTGTGCAAGCTGGTTTAGGTCCGTTAGGCTAGATCCCCCCCCCCCCCCCCCTGGGGTTTTTTTTCCAAAAAGCTAGCCCAACCAAAGGGGCCCCAGCCCCACCGTTTTTTAGGCCTGCACCCCAACAGTTTTGTACGAAAATGGCGTTTAATTTGGGGGGGGGGGGCAGGATAACGCTGCCCCCCACCCCGGTTGGATTTTCTTGGTCAAAATGCTAGCACAAATAAAAGGGCACCTAGCACAACCTATCACACCAATTTTCAGAGCTAGCACACCAACAGTTTAGAACGAAAATGCTGTTGAATTCGGGGGGGGGGGGGGCTGGTTAAAGCTTGCCCCCCTGGTTGGATTTTTTGCCAAAATTTTTTGCACAAATAAAAGCCACCAAGCACATTAATTTTTAGAGCAACAGTTTAGAACGAAAATGCTGTTAAATAGGGGGGGTGCTCTCTCCCCGGTTGGATTTCTTTGTACAAATAAAGTGCACCTAGCACATCAATTTTAAGAGCTAGCAGGATGGAATCCATTTTTGCTGGTCGCCCCTCAGCTAATATTTTTCAGTCAAAACAGCAAGCTTAGACCTAGCCCGCATTTGTGGTCTATTATTTTCAATAATATAGTTGTGCTAGCATTTTTTCTAGTTGTGCTAGACTATGCTAGCTCCAAAGAAGCTGTGCTAGCCAGTATTGGTAATTAATAAAGGTGCGGGGGTGCTAGCGTTAACCTAGCCACCCCCTCCCCCTCATAAATTCCAGGATATCCTTATTACTATGAGTGTGCTAGCTCTAAAACAAATTGTGCTAGGTTGTGCTAGATCTCAAGGTCCTGTGTTAGCGTTTTAAAGAAAAAAATCAATGCGTGTTGGGCAGGTTAACCGACCTTCAAACTCCTTAAAATGGTTGTGCTAGCCGGTGCTAGGTCAAAGCTGCTGTTTGACGGAAAATATTAACTGAGGGGCGGCCAACAAAAATTCACCCCATTCCCTATATATTCAACTGTAGGGGTATGCTAGCAGCGTTAACCTGTCCCCCCCGAATTCAACAGCATTTTCGTTTTAAGCTGTTGGTGTGCTAGCTCTAAAAATTGGTGTGCTAGGTTGTATTAAGTGCCCTTTATTTGTGCTAGCATTTTGGCAACAGAAATCCAACCGGGGGGCTGCGTTAACCTAACCCACCCCCCCCCCCCCCCCCCCCCCTTCAACAGCATTTTCGTTCTAAACTGTTGGTGTACTAGCTCTAAAAATTGATATGCTAGGTTGTGCTAGGTGCCCTTTATTTGCGCTAACATTTTGGCAAAAGAAATCCAACCGGGGTTGGGGAGGGGGCTAATCTAACGGACCTAGCTGGTTTGCTGTATAGAGGTGGGATCTTGGACACTACCACATAATGCCAGTCTTGTTTTATGGGGGATATGTGAGGTGTGGGGGCAATGACTTTAGTAGAAGTAATAACCACTGTGTCATGGGTTATCTGTGTGGTTGGTCTGAGTCGAAATCGTCATTTTTACTGTTGGTGGGTTACTCCTAATAATTGGCTTATCTTTGGCAGCCAACTTTTCTATCGTGAGTACATTTGATTTACACTTGATATCGCCCATTTCCTTCAATAACTCTTCCTTTGATGAGTCGTGAATCTGAACTTTAACAGACTCATCATGATTGTCCATCAAAATAGATGACAGATTGAATATATCTTGCTTCATTTCCTTGATCGAATGGAATAAAGTTTCTTGTCTATTATCAGAGAATCTGGTATGGAGGCTGATGTGAATGTCATCTATTTTTTTGTATCAAATTTTCCATTTGGAGTCATGGTTACTCAAGGTGTCGTAAATTTCAGAAATGATTGGAAGATCATTGTTCTTCATTAGACAGGTTCCCAGAGCTTCGACATTTTCCAGAGAGATCTGCGATCCTTGTAGCTGTGACATCGTCGTGAAGATACACTACAGCGAAGTTTATATTTATCCTTTTCTGCGACGAATCTCTGGCAGGAATCACACTTAAACTCAGCCATTTCGATATTAGTGTTCAATGATTTTAGATAAAAGTCAATGGCAGCTGAACAAAGTCAAGTTTCTCTAAACAGGAACCAATAACAAAACAGAAACTATACATTAACTAGGAACACACGCCCAGCGAAAGTTAGCACACCGTAAGGTTGAAGTTCAATAATTTTAAATAAAGGTAAAGGTCAATAGCAGCTAAAAAAGGTCAATTTTAGTCAAAGAGGAATGCGTTAACTAGCACGTCGACACGATATCGGAATAAAACAGAATATCAAAACAAAACAAACACTCAAAACCGGCAGAGCCAACGAAAGAACGGAAACACGACCGTTCCGTATAACTGCTGCTTCGATACGATAGTATTTGACTATTTTGCATTTTGTTATGGATATAGGGAAACGATTAAATCACAAGTACAATTTTTTGATACCTCATAACTTTCTTCAGAAGAGTGTGGAAAATTTGAAAATAGGTGTGCAAAATTAGCCGAATCGAGTGACATCAGTTTTTTGAAATTTTGTAACAGACGGGGAGGAACAGTCAAGTTTGCCCCCTGTTTAAAAAACAGCTCTAGTTTTCCTGGTGTTGGTGCGCAAAATTTTATTTACGGTGTGCAAATTTATGATTTGTTTATTTATGAAATTTGTTTAATGCGGAGGCAAACTTGACCAACCTTATTGGAAAGCCTTACAAACTTTTGAAGACTATATATGATCAGTCATGTTGACAAACCCTTATGGTCAGTTGGAACAGGCCTATTATAATGTCAGCCAATAATACATACAGGACCGGCCTTCAATAAAATCAGTAATGTTATTATGTCTTATTACAAAATGAAGAAAGTTTAACGTAGAATGAAAACGCGTCGGTGTGTAAATTATTTCTGATATTAAGCATATTATACATCAATTATCGCTGAAATAAGACTTTTGGAACTTTTGAATAAGCTTATTATTAATATTAACATTATTGTTTTAAGGTTTGCATTAGGGGATAAAAGATATATTTTTTTAACTTCTCCATTAGCGTACGATCGATATAATTGCAAACTTTCATGCGTCCCTAATTATTTTCGAACACTCTGGACTAATTCATGGCAAAAGTGGATCAGATTTATTTAATTTATCGTTCTCTTTTTTAATTAAGTATTTCATTCATCTCCACAGAAACCACGCTCCAATCAATGGATCCAAATCCCCTCCAAATTCTCCACATCCCGCCCACCGACGACAAACTCCTCAACTTCGTACTCGACGGTAGGAAAACTTTCGAAAACCTGCCGAAAGAAGTCGTGACGGCGGACGACGAGGGCTTGCATATTTTTACCAAAACTCCTTGCCACGTTTTCTTCGGGGAAGTACTGACGAACTTAAAGCACGCCAGAGGCGACGAAACGCCGAAAAATATCATACAAAAATCGCTTAAGCTATTCTGCAAACATTCCGCTGTGGGCAACAATTACTGCAGACGCTTGATGGGACGAGTCTCCTCGTTTTAAAATTTATATTTATTGTTTATTTCTATAATTTCTTTAATATATTGTATTTTTCTATAAAAATTATTTTTTATTTGTACAAACTGTTATAAATTTTCTTCGTATATGGATGAGTGAAATATCAACACATTCATATCACATCACCTTCACTCCAGGTGATGTATATAATTAATATTGACGATTCTACAACCACCTAAAGTAAAATAAATAAATTTGATTTTTTTTAAGGAATTTGAATATTAAATAACAAATAAGGTGAGAAAAAGCATTTACCTCTTTAGATGGAATGTCTCGTATATTTTTGGAAAATCGGAATCTAGGCTTAATTGGTATATTACCATAAAAAAATTCCGCGCCCGAAACAGAAGGTATATAAAAACGCAAAATATTTATATAATAAATCATGTTTAATGGCCATTAAAATTTAACGCAACATTAAAAGAAAAACACTATTGTGTTAAAAATAGAGTATATACAGACGTTTGGAGTTCATCCAGCTTCCGATCTCTTTAGTGCCGATTTTTCAGTAAATTTGAAATATGGGATTTATAATTGCCTTTAATGGAGAAGAGTGATTAACCCAATTTTTTTTAAATTCTGATGTCAGCTTCGAAACAAATTAGTACACTACGAGTATATACATTGGTGTACCTGGTGGGATATTTAAAACGATCCAGTCTAAGTATTTATTTCAAGAGTCGTTATAAATGATTTAATTAGTTTATTAATTATTTCATTACAGGGAATATTGTAGATTATAAATAATAATAAATATATTTTTTTCAAATACGTTATCGGATGTTGCGATTAAAGTATTTTTAATTTTTTCTTATAAGTGGGTGAAAATCTATCGATTAAAAAAACGAACATCTATTTTTATTCCGTTATTGGCGTTTGAAACGTGTGAAAATTATATCAGGTATTATTTAATGTCGATTTTCTGAATATTCCCTAGACAATCGCCTGGAATGCGATGTCTTTAAATAAATCGACGTACGTACTTCGCAAGCTGGCGCACGCCAGTAATAACCCGCGACCGCGGCCCCTTTCATTCTGGTGGGAAAATAAACATTCGGGTTCAGGACAATATCAAAAAACTGGAGCGGGATTAACTCGAAAACGGTCCCGCCAAAAAGTTCACTTTTTCTTGTACGGACAGAGTGGATTGTCCAATTTTCCCTTCAGTTGGAAGTTGGATTGGTTGACGATAATATTTCCAAACACTTTGCTGAATCCTATTAATTTTTTCGGACGGACGCGTACTATGAGCAGGCATCACAAAAGGAGGGTAAGTCGAAAAAGAGCATGTATCCAAATGTAATTTCAAAGGTTCTCTTTTTTTAATTTTAGTTTTTAAATATTTTTAAATAGTTAAATAGCATTGTTTAATTTACATATTTCGATAGTATATTTATTTTTTTATTGCAAAATTGCGCAAATTTAACTTCGCATTTTCTATCTGAAAAAGTCTAGGTACCTATCACCATGTTTATTATTTTCTATGATTTTATATATATTTTAATTTCTATGTTATCGTTCAATTTATACTTCTTTTTCAAAACAATTTTTATTTAGTTATTTGTAAATGTTAAATTCAATACAATTATTTTTAAAATTTATAATTGCGTATATCGAAATAACCCTAGGTAACAAAAATTTTTATTCATTTGATTTTTTTTTCAGGGATATATTATTGAACATTTTCAAACCGAAATTATTTTGATTTTGTTTTTAATTTTCGATTTTATTTTAGTTCTAATTAAAGTTTTACAAATGTTATGTTGGTAGATAGATTTTTAATATTATTAATTTTATATATTTTTATTTCATTGTATCATCCTTGAAATAGTTCATTTTGAAAGTGTTGATTTTATTTTTAAATGAAAATTGAAATGAATCAAAATTTTTACAAATTTTGTATTTTCCAACAAAACAAAAAACAGAACCTGCAACATATTTTTTTTTAAAATTATTTTTTGTTTTCATTTGGTACATTTCGAAATTGATTTAATTTTATATTTTTATTGAATTTTTATATTATCGTTTAATTTGTACTTGTTTTTCAAAATTGGTTTTATTTATTTTTTTGTAAATATTAATTTTAATCAAAAATTTATAATTTGGTATATTAAAATATGCTAACATGGTTAGCGAAACGCGCGTCGAGTGCAATAATTCTGTTTCGGTATTGTGGATAAAACTCCGTTTTAGTGCATGTTGCCGAAGGTTCCAAACCCCAACATAATAGTTATTTATGCAACAAGTGTGTAAAGTGAATCTTTTTTTATGAATGGGAATATTGTCCGACAATCCCATGAATAAAAAAGGGTACTTTACACATGAGTAGCATACAAAATTTTTTCTACTATCGAAAAATATATGAAAAAATTAAAATAATATTATATTACTTTACGAACTGTCCTAAACGTCAAAAAATATGCCAGTAAACGTCAAAAAATATGTCAGCTTTACTTTACGCACTAGTGCGTAAAATAACTTACTTTACGCACTGCACATTAAAAAGGCCTATTTTACGAATCTTAGAGAGTGCGTAAAGTAAGTATTTTACGCACGGTAGTAGAAAAAAATATTATTGTTCATTTTCAAATTCCGAAATTATTTTGATTTTGTGTTTAATTCTCGATTTTATTTCAGGTCTAATTAAAACTTTACACATGTATTTTCATATTGAAACTGAACCAAAATTTTTACAGGTAATTTCGTATTTTTTATTAAAACAAGTCTGGGTAAGAACCAAAATGTTTATTAATTTGTTTATATACTATGTCTTATGTCAGAGTTAAGTATTTATTTTGCACGTTTCAAATTATTTTGTTTTCAACTTTCAATTTTATTTCAGATTTCAGTTCTATATATATAAAATTTTACAAATTTAACTTGCTATTTTTAGTTTAAAAAGTCTGTACAAGGATTTTTATTATTTATTTCATTTTTTTTATTGCAAAATTTCTAAACGAAAAGTTGAATTAAATCTACCTAAATTTTTAAAAATTTATAAGTATATATATTCTATATATAAAACTAGGTAAGAACAAAAATTTGTATTCATTAGTTTATATAATTATTTTTTTGGATTTTTTTATTGTTCATTTTCAAATTCCGAAATTTTTTTGAATTTGTTTTTAATTTTCGATTTTATTTCAGCTATAATTAAAGCTTTACACATGTATTTTCATATTGGCAGCCAGATGTTTTTTTTATTATTAGTCTCATTTCTTTATTTTATTTTTAAATGGAAATGGCAGTTTCGTATTTTCTATCAAGACAAGTCTAGGTATGAGCCAAAATGTTTATTCAGAGTTAAGTATATATTGTGCATATTTCAAAATTATTTTTATTTTGTTTTTAACTTTCGATTCTATCTTAGATTTCAGTTCTATATTCAAAATTTTACAAATGTAACTTGCTATTTTCAGTCTAAAAAGTCTCTGTACAAGGATTTTTATTATTTATTTGCAAACTGTTTAAGCGGAGTATTAAATTCAATCTAAACTTTTTTTTAAATTTATAATTTTATTTTTATTCTATCAAAATAAGCTTAGGTAAGAACTAAAATTTGTATTCATTCGTTTATATAATTTTTTAGGATTAAATATTTGTTCCGAAAATATTTTGATTTTGTTTTTAATTTTCGACTTAAAAAGATCTGTTCAAGTCTTTTAAATATTTATTTTATATGTTTTTATTTTTTATTGCAATATTTTTGAACGGAATATTAAATTCAATCAAAAATTTTTTGAAATTTATAATTTGATATTAGCTAAGAACAAAATTTTTTATTCATTTGTTTATATAATTTTTTTCATGGTTATAAATCTGTTCATTTTCAAGTTCTGAAAATATTTTGATTTTATTTTTAATTTTCGATTTTATTCAGTTTTAGTTAAAACTTTACGAATGTAACTTCATATTGGTAAATGGATTTTTACAGCCTCAATTCTATATCTTTTTAGTTCATCGTTCAAGTAGTACATTTCAAGTGTTCTGATTTTATTTTTAAATGAAAATTAAAATGAATCAAAATTTTTACAAGTAATTTCTATCAAGCCA
The DNA here is from genome assembly GCA_016904865.1 of Pissodes strobi. Lineage (NCBI taxonomy): Eukaryota > Metazoa > Arthropoda > Insecta > Coleoptera > Curculionidae > Pissodes > Pissodes strobi. Next base: position 29,836 of record MU187886.1, on the reverse strand, counting down.
AGTCTAGGTAAGAAACAAAATTTGTATTGATTTATTAATTTGTTTATATAATATGTTTTATTTCGCAGTTAATATTTATATTTTGCACATTTCAAAATTATTTTCATTTTGTCTTCAACTTTCGATTTTATTTCATATTTCAGTTCTATATCCAAAATTTTGCAAAACTAACTTGCTATTTTCAATCCAAAAATTCTCTGTACAAGAATTTTTAATATTTATTTTATATGTTTATATTTTTATTGCCAAATTTTTAAACGAAATATAACATTCATTCCAACATGTCTAAACATTTATAATTTCATATATTCTACCAAAATAAGCCTAGATAAGAACGAGATTTTGAATTCATTTGTTTATATAATTTTTTCTGGGTTATATTATTGTTTATTTTCAAATTTTGAAATTATTTTGATTTTTTTTTAATTTTCGATTTTATTTCAGTTTTTATTAAAACTTCACAAAAATATTTTACAACGAAACAAAACATAACCTACAAAATATTGTTTATATAAATATATTTTTATTTTCAATTTGTACGTTATTTCGAAAGTGTTTTGAATTTGTTTTTAAGTCCGTTTTTAGTTTTCGATTACATTCCTGTTTTAGGCACCAAAGAAAATTCTATCGTAGTAGAGATCACCCTGTAAATTTTGAAATAATTTTGATTTAAGAACTATGATTTTTATTAACTCGTTTATATAGTGCTCCAGACAAAGGAATTCTTGTAAAACGATGTTCTAGGCGTTTCCAGTTGTACGACAAACGGGTGCGCTCTTGCGGTCGATCGTGACTGTCTGACAGGCGTTGCCAGTGGCGGGATGAGGCGGGCCGAATCCTGGGAACATCTGCCGTGAAAGTATCTGTAAAACAGGGACATCTCGGCCACATGTCTGCGGTGTTCCAGACTATCCAGATTCCGGGTTAACTCCGGGTCGCCGATGAGACGCACAGCTCTCTTCTGAATGGAATCCAGCAACTTTGGTGCGACACCCCAGATGTGTGAGCAATATTCTAAGCACAGTCTTATTTGCGCTTTGTAGAGCAAGAGCAACTGCTGCGGTGTATAAAGTTTTTTTTGCGAAATAGCGCACCAAACCTCTGGGAGGCTGATTTTGCAGTGTTAACAACGTGGTCTTGAAAGGCCATGGCACTTAGGCCCCATTGCGTCCACCCTAGGTCAACCGACCCATCTAGGCCATCGCCCAGCCTAGTGTTGTAAAAAAGGCGGCGATGTTGCCCGAGGAGGCTGTTCTGAGAAAAGCCATGGTTGGCCATCCTTCTCCCAAAATGAATTCCCTTAGTTCCGAAACAGCGTCGCAATCGCAGAGCAGATGCTCTACTGTTTCGTCCTCCTGTTCACAGCCTCTGCCTAGAGGTGTCTCGCATAATCTCATTGTGTGGAGATGTTTCCTTAGCTGGCAGTGTCCAGTCAGAATCCCTACCATGAGTCGTAGGGTCTTCCTTGACATATCCAGGTATACTTTTACTGCAGACTCATTAGGGTAGCTTAATAACTCCCTGGCCAGTCGACAGTTAGTTGTTTCGTCCCATCTTGCCCGAAAGTGGGTGACCTTTTTTATCATATGTATCGTCGTCGCGATATGTAGGTTTGACGGCTGGCTGGCAACGTGGTCATACCAGGACATATGGCTGTTGACCGAGAGACCTAGTAGTCCGATTGACGAGGATGAAGGAATGTCTCGTTACCGAATAATTTTTTTAAAAATAGTTCTGTGAAATGCGACTATATTTAATTGCAGCAAAAGTAGAAATAGTTATTTTGAAGACAAATCATATCTTGTGACCCCTCGTTGAAAAGGAAATTTTTAGAGTAAAAATATATATAGCGAACGTTTTAAAATACTGGACTTTGGATGATTTCATTTTTTCGCTTAAATATGCATCTCTATGAAGTATTTGCAGCTAATAGTAATTTACCAGGCTGTGTCTTTTTGTAGAGGAGCGGATCATCCAAAACATCCAGATCAAATGGGACCGTCAGCAGCTTTCTGGAAGATATTTCAGAAGATAACTTTGAGGGTCCGAAATATGAGATTAGGAGGTCCAAGGCTATGGGAAGGTAAGTGCGTTGAGCTTGAGAATCTATTTTTTTTTAAGTATCAACTTAAAACAAATAACCTGCTGGCATCGTTTTCCAAAATGTATGTAAGATATTTCAGAGGTTCGAAATATATGATTAGAACGTCACAGGCCTTGAGAATCTAATTCTTTAAAATAAAGGATTCATATAAAGATCAGGTATATTGTGGAATCGTCGATTTTCTGAAAATTGTCTGGTGAATCTGATTTTTTAAAAATTAGGTGACTTCAATTAAATATGCTTCTTGCAATGACAAAGTATATAATAACATAATTGCTTTTCTGGAAAAATGTCAATACATAACTTTGGAGGATTGTAGGTTAAAAAAATTAGTCGAAAAGGTTTAACTATACGCAAATGCAAGTGTCGCAAGAATCTTAAAATATTGAATTAAAAAGCAAGAGCCATTCTTGAAGCTTGTAGAGGTCAGGTATATTGTGTCGTCATCATTTTTGAGGAACAAAATATGTATAGGTATCCAAATATGTAATTAAAACGTTTTCGCAAAAACACTGGTGTGTTGTTTAATATGGGATGTTTATGCTTCGAGATTGAACCACGAACCTCTTGCGTGGTCTGACTCACTAATCGCCACACTCTATTCAATTCCATGATTTTAAAAACCGATGAATTATATCCTACTTTTCTCGTCTCGTCAAATAAACATGTGCCGTCGAACCATGCTATTTAGAACACGAACGTGTTCGAACATCTCACCTTAAAATTTCGAATCAATCTAATCAGCATACAGTTCATTAATAACTCAACATGTAATCGAAAATTGATTGGGGCCTAGGCCTATATGTTCCAGAAAAGTGAAAAGAAAAATTAAAATTCGGGCTACAATGGCTTGTTCGAGGTAACGACTGTTTATCGTATAATAAAAATAAATGATTTATCAAGGAACTGTTAAGTATTGGAACGAACCATTACACAAATTGCTAGGAAAATAAATAAAAGCCGCCCGGTTGTGTATACTTGTGTGGGTAAATCATAAAAATATTAGGATGTATTTAAGAAATGAGTTTAATTTTTTACTAGACTATTTAATGTTCATTTGTACGTTTTTTCTTTATTTGAAGCCATTAATTTCTATGTATATAGATTTGTGTTTTATTATTAGACTTTCCAAGTAGTCGCTATTCAAAAATTAATTACTACAAATTTAAATCTTTCAATATCTTTTTGAATTTTCTAACTGTTTATAATTATTTATATGGCGCCCTTCTGGAAATCTTCCTCTCTGCTGCATTATTTATTTACTTTTGTGTGGCGTAACCCTCGGTGTCCAGTTTATATTAAAGCTGAAGCCAATAGATATCAAATTTGTTTTGTTTGTGGCCCATATTTAATTTCCCGATATCCAGTAGCGCAACTAGAGGGGTTAGGTGGGTCACCTCACCCACCTAAAGGTGTCTTTTGAGAAGGAAAGACGCCAAGCGACCATCAAAAATTTTAACATTAATTAAATTCCAAAGTTTTAAAAACAACAAATCTAAACGAATAAGACAGGTGCTATAAGTCCCTATTACTAACGACTTACTTGACTGCAAGCAAGCATTGAATGAATGATCTTGAGGGGTTTTAGTACACTGCGACCTGTATAGATCTATTGTGTCCCCCTTCCTTGATACTTCCGTTGGAGTGACTTTCAATCAGAATACTTCATCCAGCTTGAGTGCTTTGATAAAAGCACGTAGTCCGGATTATTCTATGGATAGAAATTCCTCCTGTTCGACGATGCAGCACTCGAAGAAGGTGTTCCGGGGTTTCCTCCCCCTCACAGAGTCAGCAACTGTCCTCGTTTTCAATTTTTATTCTCTCCAAGTGCCTTCTCAACCAGCAGTGACCTGTAAGAAAGCCGGGGAGGATGCAGAGATTGTTCTTACTTATAAGGTGTGTATCAACACACCCCAGATGAGGAGGCTCTAGAAACATCTTTGATTTCCTTAACCCTGGAACACATTCCCATAGACTGATTCGTTTGGTTCGCTTCTCTGTCCTGAACTTGTAGGTGTGCATCCTTATGCCACAGAAGGGTTCCTGTCCTAAAAGCTGAGTTTGTGCTCCTACTTTTGTAAATTCTTCTTCTTAGTACGCCGTCTCCTTATCGAAGGTTGGCGATCCATCTGACAATTATGGTTCTGGATGCCGTTGCTCTGAAAATATCAGTAGAGGTGCAGCCGAACCATATTCTCAAGTCCTTTTACCAGGAGTTCTATCGTCTTCCAACTGATATTCTGCCCTGAATCTTTCCTTCAATTATCAACCTAAGCGGCTCATATTTTTCGCCTCTCATCACATGCCCAATGTATCTGGTCTTTCTTTCTTTGATTGTAACGAGAAGTTCGGGTTGTTTGCGCATTCGGGCAAGTACAGCTTCATTAGTTATTCTTTGCACCCATGATATCCTCAGCGTGCGTCTATATAAATACATCTCAAACGTTTCAAGTCTCCTCTCTGTAATTGGATCGAGAGTCCATCCTTCACATCCGCACTACAAAACGGAAAACACATATTATCTGACTATCCGCTTCGGAGGTCCAGACTGATGTCGCGGGAGGTAAAAACTGTTTCATATTTATGAACGCCTTTCTCGCTTGTTCAAATCAAGACCTAATTTCCATTTTGGGGTCGCATTTGCCATTGATGTTTGTACCCAAAGACTTGAAAGTTTTAACTTGTTCCAATGTGCGTCCATTTACTGTTAAGTTGGCAGTAAGATTTGTTTGTGCAAACACTAGTAATTTCGCTTTGTTGCGCTGATGTATAAAGCATGTTCTTCGCTGTACTGAACTATACGTTCCATCATAAACTGTAGATCCTCTATACTATCTGCAAGAACTACGTTATCGTCTGCATATCGGATGTTGTTTATTGCTATGCCATTCACTTTTTTATACCTTTTAATATGTCATCTAAAGATTCTCTAAAGCTAACTTCGGAATAAATATTAAACAGCAGTGGCGACAAGATGCAGCCCTGCCTAACCCCTTTTTTAATCAGTGTAGCTTCGAATATTTCGTTTTCAATTCTAACTGCACCTATTTGGTTCCAATATAACTACGAGATTATATTAATTTCTTCCTTTTTCAGACAGGTTTTACTAAGAATTTCAATAAGCTTGTCATGTTCCACGCAGTCGAAAGCTTTACGGTAGTCAACGAAACAAGCATAGAGACATTCACATTTATGTCTCTACACCTTTGAGTCAGCACATTTACAGAGAAAAGGGTCTCACGTGTGCCGTAACCATTCCTGAACCCAAACTGCGTTCTGTCTACCTGAGTCTCGCATTTTCTGAAAATACGAGTATGAATGATTCTCAAAAAGATCTTAAGAACCTGCGACATCAGGCTTATCATTCAATATTCATCGCAACTTGAAGCGTTAGTTTTTTTAAGTAGAGTTTTAAAAGTTGATCTGAGCCGTCATGCGAATAGCATTAAATAATGAAGTAACTATATTTACTCCAGTGCCTTCTTTGTCTGCAATCAACTGGATTGTTTCTGCATGGAAGTTATCGGGACCTGGTGCTTTCCTGTTTTTTTTTTGTGCTTTTATAGCGTGCATGACCTTACTTTTAGATATTTCTGGCCCTTTTTCATTCAACTCGATGTCTATACCTGGTGGGGTTTCGGGTCTGTTGTCATAAAAGAGCTCCTAAATATATAGTTTCTATCTCTTCAACTTTGCTTCTATTCCTATAATTACTTCATTGTTTCATCTTTTAAAACAGCAACTGGAGGTGTGCGACATTGATTTTAACTTAACTTTTCTGTGCACATTAAACTAGTCATGCTTTTCTTGGAAGCATTCTATTTCTTTGCATTTTTCGGATAGTCATATTTCTTTGGCTTCTCTCCACTTTTTGCGGATTACCTTATTGAGTTCCCTATATTTCCTGGGGTTTGATTTGTTTTTTCTTCTTTCTGTCATACGGTCCAGTATCTCCAAGGTCATCTATTTTGTCTTTCTTTCGCTTTTCTGGTATCCTATATCTTGTTCTTGTATTTCAGTAATCGCTTCTATTTGTAGTGGTTCCCAAATCACTATATTCGTTAGCTTATCTTCCAATTTGGCTTCTATATCCTTTAATATGTCAGGGTTCTTTAGTTTATCCAAGTCGATACCTTTCCTAGGAGCGTATTTAGTCGCTTTTTTAAAACGTTTCATCCATAACAAGTAAAGTACGATCGCTATTTATATCAGCTCCAGGGTAGGTTTTTACTGATTTTATGTATTTTTAAAAAACTGGGGATATCATAATAAAATCAATTTGGATTCTGACCATGTTTTCTGGTGAGGTCCATGTCTATAGTCTTCTCGGGTGTAGTTTGAAGAATGTGTTGGTTAATATAAAGTCATTTTCTACGCAAAACTGGGCCAGTCCATCTTCTCGCTCATTTCTTTTTCCTGAACCCAAACTGCGACTCGGTCGTTTAGTGGTACAAAGTCGGTGAGTGATTTTGCAACATCATTTGTGAGCATAATAGCGGTACCATATCTATGTTCACGATCTGAGCCTGCTGAATAGTATATGCGTTCACCACTTTTCTGCTGTACTCCTGCGCCAGGCCATCTAACTTCACTAAGGCCTAAAATATCTATCTTTAATCTTTGCATTTCAGCTGCAACGTTTGCTAGTTTTCCAGGAGCGTAGAGACTTCGTACATTCCATGTCGCAATTCGTGTTACTCTGTCGAAAATTTTATACTTTTCACAATTTTTATCGTGTGAATTTCTAACATAACGGGGGCATTCTTAGCATCCTCTCCTCATTTAAGAGGTGCCGCGGACTGAGGGCCGTTTCCTTTACTGTCTTTGCCATTTGGATTTTATTGGAGAAAGTTGTACAGTAAGAGCTTCGTTTCTTTTCTGTGCCACAGTGTAGAGTCCAGTGTTTTGCCGATTCGAAGTTATTCTTCTTTCGCCAAAAGCTGGTTTTGATAGAACTGCTGCCTTCTACCAGGTTGCTTTAATATTTTACCCCTTAAAACCGGGTTGTCACGTGTGCCAGGTCTGCCGTACCAAAGCTCTGCTTTTCCGCCTTTTCTGCCAGTGTGGGCTTTGTAAATTGGTCTGCATTTTTGTTACTTTCTATCTCAGCGTGTCTTGGTATCCGCTGAAGGGATAGTTTCTTATTCTTGCCTAGTTCGTTTAGTTTATCTGGGCATCCCCATACCATTCTGGACCTGATTGTTGGTGAGCTCAGTGCGTTGATGGCTGCTTGACAGCCTGAGAAGATGACAATCTCTTTCTTCTGATAGTTTCTGTCAAGGTTGATTTCTGCCTGGAATGGGTCCGGGGGTTTTCCCATTGCTTCGGAGAATTTGATTCCTGATCCAAATACTCCGGCACCGAATATTATAGTTAAGATTCAGTGACTCCGACCTCGGTCCCCTGTTCAGTGAGAATGCGAGTGATGTTCTTTTTCCATTCTTTTCTACTTCTTATCACGACAATGAGGTATTTTTCAAAATTGTATCTTTCGACTATATCGTCCCTAGGAAGCCCAAGAAGTGGTATATGCTTTTGCATTTTACTTTACTTACATACGGTGAACTGTGCCTTCACACAACACGTTTTGTTTTATTTCAAACTATAATTTTTTGAGTAGATATATCACTTATAACGAAAAGACGTCATAAGAGTATATTGATGTGCCAATTTGGTTCTGCCGTTGGCGCCTTTTTGTAAACTTTATAGCTACCTGCCCTGATATGCTAGTTGCGCCACTGCCGAAATCTTACTGTGACACTTGGTGGATGCTCCCTTCTGATCACGTACATACGGCCAGTGGTGACCACCATTCTTGGATGATAAACCTTCTTCATAGCAAATAAATAGGCCCCTAATCTATCTGAAATATTATTGACAAGAGTTAGATTAATCATCTATCTGAGAATCTTCGAAATTGTTTTTCTAAATATAACCGTGGTGTTGTAAGTTCCATTTTTCCTGGACATTCTTCGAAAATTTTAAACTTTTTTGAATCAGTCACCAAATGACAGCTAAATATAATCTACGATCTAAAAATCAATCACACACATCATCAAAGGTCTTCCTACTACTTTACAGCAGTACAGCCACTATCTTGGCAATATCAAAGAAAGGGAGAAGATTTTCACCACTATCTCCAATTATAAACTTAGAAGAAAATAAAACAAAAATCATTTGTGCATCCCTACTAAACACAGCGACAGAGAGACTAGGAAAGAAAAAGAATTGCATGAAATCCAACCAATACTAAGTAATATGGCATATATCACAGTTACAGACGCTCTGGCGACTGCAAAGAAAGCATCAATGCCATAATTTATGAGCTCACGTACATTCCATCCTTGGAGATGTAAAGCTAACGATTTTATAAAATCATTCTAGAGAATTGCAATTTCAAATGGATGGGATGATACGTTAAAAATTGCATATTTTGAAACATTTTATGTCGGACCAACAAACTTATGGTTCGAGGACTACAAGACAACAAATCAAAACAATGGGACGAATTGCAGGCAGACTTCATTAGATAATTCGAGGACACAAATTACCAAGCTGCAAGTAAAAAGAAACTGGAAGAGAGGAAGCAATCAAAAAACGAAACAGTGATAAACTATCTATATGAACTCAGGGTATTTTTCATGATTATAAAGCAAACATAGACCTAGAGGAATTCTTAAATATATTCAGCGAAGGAGGAAAATTATTACAATTTTTACTAGATAACAAATCCTCCTAATAGCCAACCCCTGGACTTAGAAGCACTGAAGGGCACTGGCAGGAACGGTAGGCGAGGCACCGAAGCGGAGAGAAAATAGAAGCTCAACAAGAATACAGAATTATTAACGACTGAACAATTATCGATTTAATAATACAAAATAAATATATAATCTAATTAAGATATTGTTACGGCTAGCAACTATCCGGATGTTTCCGTGCTACCCTTATACATAGAACTAGTTGCCTTGTCGCGTCTACGTATGAGTCATCGCCGGCCGCGAAGATTCAGGAACGTTGGAATTATCTCGATGCGCTGTCGAGAATCATATAGAGTGGCCTCGCTTCTTCCCGAGTAATCGTGACAGATTTGAGCTTGTATATAAGTAACAGACCTAAAGCATGTTGAGTTAGTTAATGATTGATTGTTGAATTGTAAAGAGCTATTAGTTGTAAAGTTATAAGAGTAGTTTAGTGTGTTTAATTGCATAGAGTGATAAAGAATAAAGAGGGTATTAGTTTAAAACCGTAAAAGTTGTGATTTCGTTCAGAACCCGCGGGAAAAACGTAATATTTGGTGTCAGAAGTGGGATTGTGAAGGGACCGGACGTGTGAAGTATTCTTCGAGGAGAGAAGAGGGTACAAGTACGTCAACGAGACCGTTTTGATTAGTAGATTCTGTGAAGATTTTATAACATTCTATGGTCAATACAAGGCAACAAACCGCAGAAATGGAGCAAATAAATAAAATGTTGGCCGATTTCATGTCGAAAATCTAAACGCTGAGAGACCGGCTTCAGAAAATTTTTGAAGATCAAGAAGATAAAAGGCAAGCGGATCGGGAAGAAGATGAAGGTAAAAGCCAAGCAGAACAGGACCGGCTTTAGAAAATTTTACAAGACCAGGAAGATACAAGGCAAAAAGAACAGTTCAGAAAATTTTACAAGACGAAAAAGATAAAAGGCAAATAGAACAGGACCGGCTTCAGCAAATTTTTCAAGATCAAGACGATAAAAGGCAAACGGAACGGGAAGAGGATGAAAGTAGAAGGCAAGCAGAACAGGAATAGCTTCAGAAATGGATGCTGGATGTAATTGTAGGCGAGCAATTGAAAAAGAAGTAAACAATATACAAAAAGAAGTTGTAGCTGTACAAAGAGAAGTTGGAACTGTTCAAAAAGAAGTTGAGAATGTACAAAAAGAAGTAGGAGACGTACAGAAAGAAATGAAGAATCTACAAGCCGAAGTTACCAGACTGAAAAATCAAGGATCCACCGAGAGGGTATTCGCCACAGGACAACATATCAAACCTCTAACCTATGACGGTCAAACATCGTGGGCAATGTACAAAAGACAATTTGAAGCCGCTGCTGTTGCCAATGGTTGGAATAATGAAGAAATGGCTACATCACTAGTGGTAGCGCTTCGCGGATCTGCCCTAGACCTACTGCGGACCATTCCCATCATCCAACAAGGGAAATATGACATACTTATAGCTGTCCTGGAGAGACGATTTGGAGACCAACACAGAAGACAACTGTATCAGGCACAAGTTAAGTCCCGAGATCAGAAGCCTGGTGAAAACAACAGTTTGAGGCAGACGTTAGACGTCTCATTCAATTGGCCTACCCGAGAGCAACAGAAGAATTTCAAGAGGAACTTGCTGCCCAATATTTCGTGGATGGTATCAGAGATCCAGAAACTCAGAAGATGCTACGTCTAGCCAAATTTGATAACAGCCGTGAAGTTTTGGGTAGAGCCCTAAAAATCGAGGCGGCATGTAACATCTCTAAGTCAACAATCAGGGACGTATACATCCAGGAAGAAAAGCTGGCGAACAGTTGTGAACTAAATGAGATGGACGGTATTTGGAAGAAATTAACCGAAGTTCTTCAGGCCACGGGCAGGTTCCGGGAGCCACTAGAAGTTAGGCCATATAACCGAAATGCTATAAATCAGTGCTATTGATGTGGCAAGACTGGACATTTCGAAAGGGACTGTCGAGTACAGATATTCCGGGAACCACTAAAAGTTAGACCATACAACCGAAATGCTATAAACCAGTGCTATAGATGTGGCAGGACTGGACATTTCAAAAGGGACTGTCGAGTACAAAGATTCCGGGAGCCACCAGAAGATAGACCACGTAACCGAAATGTTTCAAATCAGTGCTATATATGTGACATGTGGCAAGACTGGGTATTTCAAGAGAGACTGTCGAGTACAACTACGGTCTACATCTCCATCCAGAGAACCTAACAGTTTAAAGTCAAGTCAGGAAGGTTTAAAACAATATAACGTTAAGGCTAAGCATGGGGAAGGAAGATGGCATAATAATATAGATGCTTTATCCAGAAGGATAATTATAAACATTGCCAGAGAATAGACCAACGAGAAAGAATCACTCCCATTAGGCAAACCAAGGTTAAAGTTGATCAGCAGTGGACCATAGAGCAACTAAAGAAAGATGAGCTTGAGGATAGTGAAATAGCACTACTGCTAAAAGGTAAAGAAGAACGTCAACCAAGACCAAACTGGAGAGAGATTTCAACTAAAGAATTTGCTTTTAAAACTCTGTGGGCGCAGTGGGACTCCCTGGTGGTGGAAAATGGACTTCTTAAACGAGTCTGAGAAAGCGCCGATGGAAAAGCAGTGAAGACACAATTAGTGGTACCAAGGAGGAAGATATTAGAAGTTTCGGGAAGAAGTTCATAATGGAAAGTCTGGTGCTCATCTCCTAGTGAACAAAACGATTGACAAGATCCGCCACAGATTTTACTGGGTCAACTACTGCCAGGATATGAAATCGTGGTGTCGGCAGTGCTCAACCTGTGCCGCAAGTCAAGGACCCAAAACAAGATCTAGGGGCAACAGGAAACAGTATAATGTGGGCTTACCGTTTGAACGTATCGCCGTTGACGTAGCTGGCCCTTTTCCAGGAACAAATAATGGTAAAAAGTACATTTTAGTGGCAAGTGACTACTTCAGTAAATGGCCTGAAGTCTTTGCGATCCCCAATCAAGAAGCCGTTACCATAGCAGAGGTCCTTGTGAATAACCTATTCAGCATATTTGATGGTTCGTTAGTGCTTCACTCAGATCAAGGACGCAACTTCGAATCCAAGGTTTCCCAGAAAGTCTGTGATTTACTTATCATCCATAAAGCACTGACTACCGCCTTACATCCACAATCAGATGGCATGGTTGAGAGGTTTAACAAGACCATTGAAGAACATTTGTCAAAGGTCGTAGATGAGCATCAGAAGGATTAGGACCAACACATACCACTATTTTTGATGGCCTATAGATCAGCAGTTCATGACACGACAGGACTAACACCAGCCATGGTTTTATTTGGAAAAGAACTCCGTTTAACCCGTGACCTATTATTCGGAACGCCAGAAAACCAGGATATGGAAATTCAAGACTACGCTGACTCCCTTAATGAAAAGTTACTATACATCCATGAATTAGTCAGAGAAAACACGGAGAAAGTCAGTGACCGAATGAAGACATGATATGTTCTCAAAGCTAATTCTATGGGATTTCAGATAAACGATAAAGTCTGGTTATATAATCCGCAAAGGAAGAACGAAGAACTCCCAAGCTAACGCCAGTATGGGAAGGGCCCTATACAGTCATCATAAGAATTAATGACGTAGTTTATAGAATTCAACGTAGCCCCAGAAGCAAACTGAAAGTTGTCCACCTCGACAGGCTGAAAGCATATCACGGACAGGAAGCAGCTGATCGCGACGATCAAGCTTAAGAGGGAGGCAATGTTACGGCTAGCAACCATCCGAATGCTTTTGTGCTACCCTATAGAACTAGCCTCCTTGCCGCGTCTATGTGTGAGTCATCGCCGCGCCTCGCCGGCCGCGAAGATTCAGGAAAGCTGGAATTATCTCGATGCCCTGGTCGAAAATCATATAGAGTGAGAGATTGTATATAAGTAACAGACCTCCTAAAGCGTGTTGAGTAAGTTAATCATTGAGTGTTGAATTGTAAAGATTTATTAGTTGTAAAGTTGTAAGAGTAGTTTAGTGTGTTTAATTGTATACAGTGCTAGAGAATAAAGAGAATATTAGTTTGAAATAGTAAAGTTGTAATTTCGTTCAGAACCCACGGGAAAAACGTAACAATATTAATAAAAACATCGATTTAAAAAAAAATGGAAATGTAATAAACTGGTTTTAATTTTTTTTCTCGAAAACGAAGCAAGATACGAAAACAATTCTAGTAACAAAAGTGTTGTATTTTTAGTTGCTTAATTCAAAAAAATATATATAATATTCGGTATGACGCCCCCCGGAACGCCACCGGACTTTGTATTTTTAATCTAATTAGGCTAAATGAGCCCCTTATTGCTACAGATAACACTATCAAATTTCAACAAAATAAGTAACCTGATATTTAAGATATTAATAAAAAAACGATTTTTTTAAAAAAGTTTGACACTGTAACTTGGAAACTATGCATTTCCGAACCCAGGTTCATATGAAAAAAATTTCATGTTTTCTTATGAGAATCATTCCTGAAATTATTCGAACGGACACCCTGTATAGTTGTTACTTCCGAATAAAGAATTAAAAAGTAGAACATTTTGTAGGAAACCCAAATATGCAAAATTACGCAACGTGTTTAAATGTAATCATTTTATTGAAAATAAATTGTGTTAATTTCCGCAAAATTTCGCATGGACTTTTTTTAGTCATAACAATTGCTAATGATTGAACTTTGCCACCCACACTGTATATGAAGACGTGCGAAAATATTCAAAATTTGTTTACCCAACCAATTCTATGTGTAACATCGTTTTTGAATCCGTCGGATTTTTTTTCGGAGAGTCATCCCTACTGAACTTTTAGAAATTATAACAAACGTGTGCATCACTTCTATTATTAAACTTCTCGAAAGCCATTACTTCGCAGTGCAATATGTAACATACATTTTTTAAAAATTCGCGAAACTATCAAAATCCGCAGATAAAAGCGAAAATAACTGTACGCATATAAATCCGAAATGACAACGTTTTATTAATAATAATTTTATGCAGTCAAACAAAAATTGGCAGCAGTCCAAACAGACCGACAGCTGGAGCACATTAGAAATTATTTTATTGAGATTTGCTTTTTAGTTGCTTATTTACAAAATCGACTGTATAAAATCGCGTAATTTAATATTTTAGTAGTATCAATATGTTTGTGTTTTAATCGTAGTGTAAATATTTAATAATTGAGTGTGCTTGTAATGAGCCATTGGATTTATACGTGCTCGAAATTAATTTTCTAGTTGAATTATTGAGATTTATCGAATTTTCGATTAGGTAGTTGTTGTTTATGGAGCAACAAAACGGGGAATGGTTTCACTTTTACGGTTCGATACCCTATGTAGGTACTGCAGTAAAATAGTATTTTTAGTTGGAAAGTTTTCGGGTAGTTCTGATTTTCTCCAATCTTTATGTTTTTGGGGTACTGAATCCGAGTCTGAGGTTTGGTAACAAAATTTCGTGACGCGCAAGATTGAAAAAAATGCAAAATGGATAAAAATGGCCGTTTTGGCAGTCCTTTGCTTATAACTCGAAAAACCTAAATTTTTCTTATCTTTCTTTATGTTTTTTTTCTCCGACGAACCGTTCGGGGTTAAGCACTAGTTGAAAAGTGGCATGTTTTATCTATCTCCACAAAAAGTACAAAAACCCAGTTTTTATTTGCAATACTTTAATTTATTACCAAATAACATTATCCACATTACTTTATTATTATATAGGAAACCGATCAAAAGAATATCTAAGAGTTGAATAACCACCAAAAATAGAGAAACTAACTACAGGTAAAAAATAATATAGAGTGTAACTTGCTAAATAAATATACTGTATAAATAATCATTTAATATAAAAAGAAATTTTTAATATTTTGTGTTTTTTTTTTTTGATAATAAATTCATATTTAAATGATTCAAAATCTTTAGAAAAAAGTTAATTTTTTGGGGATAAACAAACAGAGGGTGTACACTAACTAAATTTAATACAATTAGGATGCCTTATAATTTACATAAACAAAATGTAACATGATAAATTCTTCGACTTCTTCGGGTGCCATGTGCTACATCGGCGATCATTTGTCCATTTCATGGTCACAGGACAGCTAGGGTCAGCCTGTCTAAAAATGGTTGCGGCGTCCTGTATACCACACCAGTTTCTTAAATTGCGGAGCCAAGAGTGTTGTTTTCGACCTGGTCCCCTTCTACCTTCGATTTTTTCTTGCATTACTAGGTAAATTTGGCGACACCTTTAATATTTTCTCCTTTGATGTTGAGAGGAGTAATATGCTGATTTCTACTGATCACCATCATTTTTGGTTTGGTAATATTTATATGTAGTCCGAACTTTTTGCCGCGTTCGTTGATTGTATTTAGTATTGACTGGAGGTCTTTAAGGCTATTAGCTAGGATCGCGGTATCATCTGCGTAGCGAATATTGTTTATTGGGACGCCACTGACTTTGATACCTCGGGTTTCATTTTCTAATGGTAGCTGAAATATGTTTTCCACATAAATGTTAAAGAGAATAGGTGATAGTACACACCCCTGACGGACTCTCTTCGAGATACCGAAGGTCTCTGTTGACAGCTCGCCATTAATACGGACCTCGACTAACTGGTTGCCAATATATTTCTTTTATTATTCTAATATCGTTATCATCTAAACCGATCTCCCGTAATCTTTCCAGCAGCGGTTCGTGCTTAACGTTATCAAAAGCATTCTGATAGTCTGATAGCATTTCTTAATTAGCAATTTCATTGAGAAGAGAGCTTCTCTGGTGCCAAGTCCCTTGATAAATCCACATTGCGTGTATCCACTCGTATCCTCACACTTTCTGTAGATTCTTGAGTTAATTACTCGACGAAATGCTTTGAGCGCGTGGCTCATCGAGCTGATGAGTCTATAGTCTTCGCAATTTCTGGGGTTCGTTTTCTTTGGAATGGCAACAAACGTAGACCTAAACCAGTCCCTGGGGATTTGCTCAGAGTCGTATATCACGTTGAAGAGATATGTTAGATGTTTGGTATTTACTTGCTTCAAAAATTCTGCATATATGTCGTCATGACCCGGACTTTCACCATTCCTGATACAATTTATGGCGTAATTGACTTCAGACTCAAGAATTTTTGGACCGCTCATATTTTTGGTAGTGTTTGTGGGATTATTTGTACAAAGATTCTTTTAAACAATGCCTCCGCATAATTCCTCCAAGCTTCCTTTAGTTCGTCAGTATCTGCTGTACGTCTTTCTTGTTGATTTCTTATTGACGGCAACGCTATTCTTATATAAACTCCAGTTATTCCGCCCCCCCCCCTCCCCTCCTTGTGGGGTTTGCTGGATCCTCCATCGGGCGCCTCCCCAGGTGGTGGATAGAAGAATGCGTCCCAAGATATGGGTGGTACCGAGGAAATGAAATACTCGGGGCGAACCAAAATCCAGCCTGGACATGGTCAGCAGCATTTTCAGTACCGAGTTGAAGCACAAAAGGAATAATCTTTTATTGGTTTAAATGAGGACAGTGAAGGGCTCGACTGTAACAGTATTAGATCGTCTTTATACTGCGATGGGGAAGGCAACGGGAAACCACCCCATTTACTCTCCGCGAATATCACAATGTCAAGAAATTCACAAAGAATGGCTCTCAGTCCCCGGCGGACCTTCAATGGTCAGAGGGTGCGAAGAATCCCCGTGTTGAAAACTATAAACCACACTTACAGAATAGCGAGATGGAATGTGCGAACACCGTTCGAGGGAGGCAAGCTGGCAAATGCCTGCTATGAGATGGATAGACTTGGCATGCACATCCTTGGAATTAGTGAAACACGATGGCCAGGGTCAGGATCGATCACGATCTCAGACAAAACCTTTTATTACTCGGGAAACAACGATCCCGCCCATCGACATGGAATGGGCATCTTACTGAATTCCAACATAGCGACCTCAGTTGTAGGTTTCGTACCATGCACCGTGCGATGCATGCTCATACAACTATCTGGAAAGCCTGTAAATATTAATTTGATTCAGGTATACGCTCCGACCGGCGATAAGCGGATGAGCTTGAGAAATGGTATAGTGACCTCAAGGAATTACTAAATTACACACGAATGGAAGAAGTTGCCTTTGTTATGGGTGACCTAAATGCGAAGGTTGGAAAGGGAAACTCGTCAGAGATGGTTGGGAGCTTTGGATTGATGCAAAGAAATGACAGAGGGGACAGGCTGATAGAGTTCTGTCAAGAAAACAAGTTTGTAATCCTAAATACTTTGTTCAAGCAACACCCGCGAAGACTCTACACGTGGACATCTCCTCAACACAATAATGACAACATAGTGCGAGACCAAATTGACTACATCATGGTAAATCAGAGATTCCGCAGCTCAGTCAAAAATGCAAAAGCTTACCCCGGCGCAGATATAGGATAGGAGATATAGGATCTGATCATAATCCTGTGATAATTTTTATCACTTAAGCTAACGAAGAAAAGAAACCCAACACCACACATTGACGTGCAGCAATTAAAACAAGAGGCGCGGAAAAACTCCCTGCAGATCGAGCTTAACGCCAACCTCCAGCAAGTAAATCGAAGCCAACTGACAGCAGATGACACCGACACGCGACCTGGACTGAAATATCTAATGTATTAAAAGAGGTCACTTCTAAACACCTTAAGTCAGAGATTAAGAAAAAGAAAGAATGGATGACCTGAGAAATTATGGAGCTAATGGACAAGCGCCGGGAATGCAAAAACAAAAACCCAACGGAATATAGACGCATCCATACAATTATTCAGCGGAAAATCAGAGAAGCAAAAGAGGACTGGATGAGGGAAAGGTGTGAGGAACTGGAAGACTTGCAGCGAAAACATGATGGTTTCAACCTGCACAAAAAATAAAAGATATATTTGGAGCAAATAAGCGACAAGCACCATATAGGCTGTTTGAATACAACCACCAACAAGCAAAAGACATATCCAAGGAAATAGTCATATGGGAAAATTATATCAGATATTTATTTGCCGACTTACGAGAAGTGCCATCTACTGGCAATAATAACGAGGGTCTTACCATAATTAAATGTGAACTTGAACGTGCTATTAACCAACTGAAAAACAATAAAATCCCAGGACCTGACTATACTTATCCAGAAGTTATTAAATTAATTGATGAAGAAAACTTGGATCTCTTCCTAAAGCTACTAAATCAAATATATAACTCTGGTAAAATTCCAACAGAATGGCTAGAGCCTACATTCATTCCCATTCCCAAAAAGCCGAATCATCGTCAATGCAATGACTTTAGGTTGATTAGTTTGATGAGCAACGCCCTAAAGACCCTTCTCAGAATTGTCCACAATCGAATCCGGGAGAGATGCGAACAGGTGATCTCGATAGAACAGTTTGGATTCAGGAGAGGCATGGGCACTCGTGAAGAACTGTTTAGCCTACCAATTCTGGCTCAGAAATGCACGGACCAGCAAAAGAGCCTATACATATGCTTTGTTGACTTCGAAAAGGGTTTTGACAGAGTTCCACATACAAGCCTCCTAAACTCCCTTGTCAACGTGGGAATCGATGAAAAGGATATCCAATTAATAAAGAATCTTTATTGGCAACAAACAGCAAAAATAAGAACAAAGAATACTACATCTGCGGAAATACAGATTTGTAAAGGAGTGCGACAGGGATGCATATTGTCACCGGTCCTTTTTAATGTTTTTTCGGAGGAGCTGTTTAAATTCGCATTAGAGGATATTTCAGATGGAATCAAAGTAAATGGCAAATGGGGAAACCGTCAACAGCATAAGATATGCTGATGATACCGTACTAATGGTCGATACAGACATTGGGCTTCAGAATATTATTGATATCGTTCAAAGAGCATGCTCACGCTATGGTATGAAGATCAACATTAAGAAAACGAAGACAATGGTAATTAACAAAAATCAGAATATCCCGATTCCATCGCAAATCGACGGCGAAGTCCTAGAAATGGTACATCGTTTTAAATATTTGGGTTCCTGGATTGAAAGAGACACAAATCCCGATAACGAAATAAGGACAAGAATTGAGCAAGCACGCGAAGGATTTATGCGATATAAGCGACTCCTCTCTGATTCAAACTTGGACCTGAGAATGGTGTGATGTTACGTCTGGTCAATTCTGTTATACGGCGTTGAATCATGGAGGTTGAAAGCGTGCATGATGAATAGACTGGAGGCGTTTGAACTCTGGTGCTACAGACGAATGCTGAGCATTCCTTGGACGGAGAAAATTTCGAACGATGAAGTACTTCAGGGAATATGGGGTGAGCGAGAGCTACCACATATCATAAAAGTAAGGAAAACAGCATAATTGGGCCACCTACTCAGGCATCAAAAATACGAGTTGCCCCAACTAATAATTGAGGGAATGTTGGAAGGAAAAAGGGGTTTAGGAAAAAAACGACTGTCCTGGATGCGAAGCATCAGAAACTGGACCGGCCTGAACTTCGAGCAAGATGTTAGAACGGCACAAGATAGACACGCATTTGCCAATGTGATCGCCAACCTTCATTGAAGACGGCACGGAAAGAAGAATATTTCCCTTATCTTGCTATGGAAGTTAAATTCATCATGTAGCTGCAGCCTCGTCGGATTGTTCTTGAGTCCATTTCTCTTTAGCTTCCCCTATTTGCTCTTGATAGTGCGGGTTAGTTCTTTATATTTATCATGCTAGTTTTTAACAAGTCGGCGTTCATTCATCAAGTTCAGTATTTCGTCGGTCATCCATGGTATGATTTTTCCTTGTTTCGGTCGATCAAGTATAGTTTCCGTGGCCGTATGAATGTTTGTTTTTAGCGTATGCCAGATATCGTCAGCTGCAATTTCCAGACTAGGATTGTTTTCCTCGCATAGTTTTTCTAATTCAGTTTTCATGCTTTCCTGCATTGCGAGCTGTTTCAATGCTTGAATGTTGTATTTTCGGGGTCTTCGCCCTTTAGATAATAGTTTACATCTAAGAAGAAGTTCGCAACAACGGGGCTATAATCTGAACCGATGTCTGCTCCCGGATATGCTGCCACACGTGTAATGCTGTTCTGATATCTCTTGTTAATTAAGATGTAATCAATTTGGTTGCGTTCGATATTCGCCTGTCTGTCTTGAGGTCATGTCCAGGTATAGAGTTTTCTAGGGTGTAGTTTATAGAAAGTGATCTTAATACCCAACCTTTCATCGCGGCAGGACTGAATTAGCATTTCGCCTCGTTCATTTCTATCGCCCAGACCAAATGCCCCTGTTACACCCTGTTACACTGCTACCGACCTTTGCATTGAAATCGCCCATAACCACATTGATATCTTGAGGTTTTAGTGACTATAGCACCTCCCTGATTTGTTCATAGAATTGTTCGCTTTCAGTCTCTGTTCCGTTCACTGTAGGTGCATACGTTTGTACTACTGATGTTAATCGGTCTGGCACTTAATTGCATCAGTATTATTCGGTCTGAGTATGCCACGACATTCCTTACAGATTTATCCATCTCTTTGGATACAATATAGCCTACTCCATTTCTATGATCTCGGTTGTTGTTCCCGGAGTAATAAAATGTTTTACCATTCTTCCTACACATACCACTATTGGGCCATCTTGTCTCAGCCATGCAGAGAATGTCAATATCCATTCTTTCCATTTCCTGAATTGCGTTGTCTAGTATTCCTGGCGCAAAAAGACTTCGGCTATTCCAGGTTCCAATTCGCTTTTGGTTCTTATCATGTCAAACCGGGGGATGCTCGGTCGTCAAAGCCTCGTCTGTTGCAACAGGGTAAACCGACGACAAGGTGAGGTTGATATTTGAGTAGGAGAGGCTGTATGAGACGCATCTCTACCCCTATCAAAACAGGCGGTCAGATCTCATTGTCTTTGTCAGTCAGAGTTTCGTTTCTATCATTAGTTTTGAAACGAATATTTGCGAGTTTTTGTGTTTTATCGTATGCTGTTAGTTCTCTCAGTGTTGATTGATTTTGCAATGGCTTAAATACTTTTCTCCTGACACTTATTGGTAATACCAACATGAAAGGTACCTACGCTTTTAACCTTTTTTCCTTTCTGGTTTGAATAACCATCAATTGGGATGGAGGCGGGGAGAGTTAATTCCACGTAAAAAATATAAAGTGTCCCATTTCATTTACCAAAAGTGAAACTTATCTTGCTCCGGTTCTGTGAAATACAACTGTTTAGTTCAAAATCTTTTTAAAATGTGCTACTTTGGCAAGCATAAAATACTTGCATTTCAAGTTTTGTGTGTATATTGAAACAGGCCCACCATAGATATGCAAATTAACAAAGAAAAGTTCCAAAATAATAAACTTTGCCGACAAAATTTGAATTATTATAAAGTATTATAAAAAAATCTTAAAAAAGGCACTTTTACATGTAAACCTTCAAAAAGCAGGTAAAAAGAGTCGAG
The DNA here is from genome assembly GCA_016904865.1 of Pissodes strobi. NCBI lineage: Eukaryota > Metazoa > Arthropoda > Insecta > Coleoptera > Curculionidae > Pissodes > Pissodes strobi. The sequence continues at coordinate 8,530 of MU187886.1, read as the reverse complement.
CCTGGCGCTGGGAACCGGGACCTCACACGGCACCCTTATTTACGTCTCTTTTTAATATATTTTTTTAATGTATTGGATCGGAATTTTAATAGTTTCTTGTTGCACCTACACATCTAATGGGGACCTTTTCATATAAAAAGCCCGCATCAAGAACGAAAGGGGGTTAACTCGCTTTGGCTAGAAACTGGTCCAATTTCACTCGCCAAAGCTCCGAAAAACAATCAAATAACAAGTTGAGCTAATGCTGTATAAAATCCTTCGTCATCATCATCCAGCCTTCTGCGTCCAAAGTTGAACATAGGCCTCCCTTAAATTATTCCAGTTGTGTCGGATCTGAACTTCTTGTAGCCAGTTGCCAGCGATTCTTTTAATATCGTCTGTCCATCGTGTAGGTGGTCTGCCTCTACTCCTGTTGTCAGTTCGTGGTCTCCACTCTATCATTTTTCTTGTTCACCACCCATCAGTCATTCTGGCCACATGGCCGGCCCAGTTCCACTTAAGCCATGCTATGCGCTCGATAACATCCGTGACGCCTGTCCTTCTTCTTATTTCCTCATTTCTGACTCTAACTCTGAGAGTCAGTCCCAGTAGCGACCTTTCCATTCTTCTTTGGTCTACTCTGAGTTTGGTTGCTGTGGCCTGGGTTAAGGAGAGTGTTTGGGCACCGTAAGTCATGACTGGGAGCACGCATTGGTCGAAGGTCTTCTTTTTTAGGTGATTTAATATGCTGCTCTTAAAGATGTCTGATAGAGCTCCATATGCAGCCCATGCCAATTCTTCTTTGCAGTTCAGTGGTTTGGTTATCTCTGACAATTTGGGTTTCATGACCTAAGTATTTATATTTGTGGACTAGTGTTATTTCGTTACCACCGACCTTTAGGTTTTCACTTGGGTATCAAATTTGTCACGAATTACGTCTTTCCAAAGTTCATGTTTAAACCGACTTCTTTGCAAACGGCATCTAACTCAGTAATCATAGTTCTAATCTCTCCCAAGTTATCTGTTATTAGAACTATATCGTCGGCAAATCGCAGGTGGGAGAGCATTTCGCTGTCAATACAGTTTCCTTTGGTGTCCCAGTTCAACTGCTTGAAAGCATGTTCCAGGACTGCCGTAAAAAGTTTGGGAGATAACGTGTCCTCTTGTCTAATTCCTCTTTCGACTTTTATACATTTTGTATCTTTATGCAATCTTACACTCATGCTAGCATTGCTGTATATGTCTTTAATCAGTTTAGAGTGCCGATAGTCTATACGACTTTCCTCCAGCGCTTTCATTACACTGTTTATTTCGATCGTATCGAATGCTTTGCGGAAGTCGACGAAGGCCAGGACCAGGGGTCGGTTGTATTCGATGGATTTTTCTATAATGCCTTTTATACAGCGGAGGTGGTCATGAGTGTCAAAGTCTGTCCTAAAACCCGCCTGTTCCCTAAGTTGATAAAAGTCCAATTTTCTTTCTAATCGATTTGCAATTATTCTTGTGAATAGCTTGTAGAGGTGGTTTAACAGGCTTATGGGTCGGTAGTTTTCAAGATCTGTTGGATAGCCCTTCTTGTATATTAAAATGGTTAGCGCATTTTGCCATCTTGTAGGTGATTCGCCTTGGTGCAGACATAAGTTAGACAGTTCCTTTATTTTCTCTAAAAGTCGGTCCCCTCCAATCTTTACGGCGTCTATAACAGTACGGTCTTCACCCGGAGCTTTTTTTCTTTTCATTTTCTTTAATGCGTTTCTTATTTCGTCTGTTGTTATATCTGGCATTTCTTCCGATCCTTGGTTAACTACTCATTTTCCAGAGTTATCTAAGTTTTCTGATTGTTGCTCATCAAGGTTTTGTCGACTCTTGTACAATTCTGTATAGAATTCTTCTACTACCCTTAATAATTCCTTAAAGAATACAAAACAAAACAGAGGGTACAATGGTCCTACGGGACACGAAAAGAGCTTACGGACCACGAAAAGACTCCTTCGGGACAACCCCCTTTAAGAACCGTGTAACGTAATCTCCGCGGGGGTATCTGAAAATGTACATATATTATATACGTCCTGGTCAGATCTTACCCGCTACGCTCTCAACTTGTTGCAAATTCTCTTTAGTATGTGCATGCATACTGGGTGTATGCATATGTTTCCCCAATGAGTAATGTGTAATGTGGTGTGAGGGCCTATAT